>JBBPCZ010141712.1:0-19045 GCA_037974445.1 Brycinus macrolepidotus | reverse complement strand
ACTATAATACCAATCATTTATAATACTCATTGTCATCATTATTATTATTATTATTACTACTACTACTACTACTACTAAACAAAGTAAAAGGAGATGGAATGCTTCATAAAAAATAAAAAAAAACAGACAGCATACAATTACAGGGAACTCTTATTATGACAGCTGTGATGGAAGTGACATTTATAATGCCGGACTACATTATACTGTTTGCAAAAGAGCGCAGATAAATCTGTATTCTCCGTAGATCCTGTTCATGAGTCTGACGTGCTGTATCTACAGCTGTCATTAATAAATCCATGAAGACTGACTTAGTTAGATCTCTAAATAAGCTCGAATTAGCTGCCGTTTCCCACTCTCTCTCTCTCTCACACACACACACAAAAGTTTACACTTTCCCCAGAATCATGTGTTAAGTCAAGCATATTTACCATTTTCTCTTGAGAATGAAAAACACAAGCAAACACTTAAACTCATCCTCTAACTACTTGAATACACTTATAATTTCTTAAACAACTTACACCACAACTGCCACTGTAAATACCCCTCTATTTATTATACACTGCACACCCTCTGTCTTTGCACAATTATTATTGATTGCTGTTCTACCTCCATTCTGCATTTTTGCACACCATACATCTCAGCTGCTAGAATACAGTATCTGTCATAATATTATATTCATTCAAAGGCCAGCTGCACTAAATGTCATCCTGTTGTTTTTTTGCTCTTGTGTTTTTCCTGCTCTCTCTCTCCTGGTCTCTTTGCACTCTGTATTTTATGTAACCTTGTGGTGATTCTGTTTTTGCTCTTGTATTGCACCATAGTCCTGGAGGAATGTTGTTTCATTTCACTGTGTACTGTGGCTGAAATAACAATAAACCTACTTGACTTGACTTGACTAATAACACTAACATTATCACTCCCAAGCTATCCAGTGTGACTTAGCATGAATTAATTGTTTAATTTAAAAAAAAAAATTCTAAAAATAGTGATCAACACCTGAAAACATGATTGCAGTTTACATTCTGGTGCACTTAATGGTCATGCACTGGCACTGCAATTCACAATCAGAATCAGCTTTAATGGCCAAGTATGTGTACACACACAAGGAATATGACTCTGATTTTGGCTGCTCTCAGTGTACTTAGAATATACTAAACAAGAATAAATGTAACATAGTACGATGATGCAGGATGCAAAGATGCTGAATAAATATGTAATAAACAAATCTGGGGTGTATAACTGGTTGCTATATATACATGAGGTTAGTGGACCTGACAGCATATACTTATGAACGTGACAGTCTATAAGTATGAACAATATGCAGTACATGCAGTGTACAGATTTCAGGTTGTATGTGTAGTAGATTCTAGAGTTATCCTTGTGCAAGGATTGTCTCTGACACTGGGTGACTGATTTACACTAGACTTGTGACCTACACACACAGAAACAGAAGTATACATTTGCATAAATCAATAATGTTCCTACCAGTTCCTCACACTGTGTGTGCTTCAGTCGCTTGGCCAAGTCCAGAGGAGTCTCTCCCATTTCATTAGCTGAGTGGAGAATAGAGACCGAGCACATCATGAATACACAAGGCATAAAAGCAGTCTGTATACTGCCAGTCAAAAGTTTTTGCACACACTGAGATTTTCTAAATTTGCATGTTACTGACTTAATATTTACTAAAACCACTCAACATTCTTTGCTAACAAATACATTTACAATATGTCCACAATTTGAGTACCTTTACTAGGCAGAAAATGTCATATTTTTTATTCAGAACTACTGACCTACAAAAAGCAACCTAATATAATTACAATCATAATGCAGATCACCAGACAGGTGTTAGATATTTAACGAGCTATTAAGTGACAGCTAATGGGATGAAACCAGAACTAAATCTAATTAGGGCCTTTAAATTTAACTAGAGCCTTTACATTTAACTAGAGCCTTTAAATTTAAAGGACAGTCTAGAGTTTGACTCTGCACACAACCAGTTAACAGGATGCACTGTTACATATTCTTATAAAAGAAATGTCACGTCTGGGCCGCCTCGGTCACGCCCCCAGCGGACCCCGTCTCCTGAGTATTGAGTATACACATTCCTGGTCTCGTCTGTGTGACGTCATTGTGGTGTGTTTGGACTCTGCGCCAGGGCAACCCAGGCGTAGAGACTGATCGCTCTTCTCGCACGGCAGCTGGGTTGCTGAGCACCCGAGTACAGGCGCACCTGTCTTGTCTTTGTGTTTAGTGTCTCCTTGTTTAGCGTTATAGTTTCGGTTTTGTGATTGGTTGTGTGTGACGAGCCCCTCTGTGTGACGCAGCTTAAATGCCAGGCGATCCGGAGAGAGGATGTGCGTTCACCAAGATCCACCCTGGTTATGTTTGTGTAAGCTTCTATCACAGCCGTGAGGGACGAAAGGAACAGAGACTGTAGCCTCTCCAGCCCAGCTCAGCCTGACGGCAGCCAGCCGTGTTACAAGTGGCAGTTGGAGTGCGGATTGGAGCTGGGAGGGAAACACGGCTAAGCTGAGGCTCACCCGAGGCAGTCACGGTAGACGGTGTTAGTCTACTCTCTCTTTGTGTCTCCCCTTTGTCTCTGCAGGCAGTAAATGGTGAGAAGGCTCTCACCCAGCGCGAGTCCGCCAGTAGCGGACCAACCTTACGGGCTACCATTGTGAGTGAGCCTAGGAGTATCTAAAGGTGACTCGGATGCCCACCGAGTGCGTCTCTCTTCCCCTTCCCTCAAGCCTCAGCCTTACTAGGAGTGAACAGACTTCAGTGATCTAGATCCTTCGTCTGTTTGGAGAAGGACTTGTGTTAGTGTGGAGCTCTCGAGCTCATACTGTGTTTAAGTTCATTAAAGCTTGTTCTATTCTGAAGTCTATCCTGCAGTTGCGTCCTCCATAGCCGCACAACATGACAGTAAACTTCTTTTATTTGACATATATTCATTTATAATTTTTCCAATACTTAACAAGAATAAAAATCTGCAGTTTATGAAATAAATAGATAAAAGGTGTTTGTGTTTGTCCAGAGGTCCTCTTGCCTTAAAGCCCATGTGGATGTGGTAGGAACTAGGACAGTGTGTCATAACGTTAATATGTAGTGTCTATGTTTTTATGGACAGGTCTCTTACTGATGTTGACGGAGGCTTTGCTCCTTAGCAAAAGTTTCAGGCATTCACTTCTGTCTGTCAGGCAGCAGTAGTGCAGCGCTGTGCTCCCTTTTGCTGTTTGTTTATCCAGGTTCCCACTACACACCCACACACATACACACACACACACACACACACACACACACGTCATGTGGAATAATAAACTGAACACAATTATCTTTTTTTAATAATGTAGCAACATCTTTGTAATGCTACTTTACCTGTTCTGTGTAAGGAAGTCTACAATATGGAGGGAGTTTCTGTCCACCATCCGTACTGCCAGGTGTAGTGCTGTCTCGCCTGGCTCCTAGGAAGAAAACCAGACAGCAATCAGAAAAATCAGTGTGCACAGTTTTCTTTAAATAAGACTACAAAAATCAGGGACATTTCAGTATAGATACTACTGGTCAGTAAATATTGGTCGTACGGTTCCACAAAGTGAAATAGGGTAACAGTAGATACAGGTGACATTAAAGATCACTAGAACTCTAGATCTTTCTTCTTTCCATTTAACAAGACTCGGCAGCTCTGGATTAGAACTAGAGCTTCAAGGCTAATTAATCTAATGAAGGATTACCTCAACAATAATCAATTCAAACCAAATCTTCGAAACTAAATCATGCCTAAGCCATTGCATTTGCTTCAAACTACATTGAGTTAGGTAATCTCAAAAAGATTTGCAGTGAGCATCATGTAAACTGTATGGCTAAACCATTACATGTTTCCCTCAGATTTCAAACAATGACACTGTTAACACATACTGTTATCTATGAAACCTAACAAGAGTACGCGAGAGAGCTAAAAACAGTAGTACCTATGCTAAAGACTGAATTTTGTCTGTGTACGGGATGTTGCACAGTGTCAAAAGCCACTATCTGAGGTTACTTTTGATACAAATGTGCGACAGTGTAGGCATGCAATGACGTGCATGATGCTCACTGGTGGGATTTTATAAGCTTCGGGATCTTGTTAGCACCATTGGCTTGGTAGGTTCTGTACAAAACTACAAAAGTAAACTTTGACACAAACCTGAGGGGTTATAAACTGTTTTAAATTCGAACAATTGGAAAAACTACTATTTTGTATTACAGGTGCTAATAAACAACACATATGCCACCGTTTAACTCACATGTTCACTGGTCAGGGAGGTCGTCTCTGTCAGGTCCACTCCTTCAGCGTAGACCTGCAGTAAGGAGAAAATGTCCCGGTTCCTTACAGCCTCATACAGGCTACGCAGTCTTGCAGAGGGATCCATACGCCTGCGCTGGGCAAAGAGCTTTTCTGTGTACTTAGCTGTGATGAAGTTTTTCCGACTCTGCCTGATGGACAGACATTAAAAAGATATATTACACAGTTCACCTGTCCAAAAATCTAGGGGCTAACACCATTAAAGCAGCAGTTTCACAAAAAATCAAAGTCACAGTCAGGATACATTTGTTGTCTAAAATTTGATTAATTGATTTCACACTATAGCTACAAGGCTCATGCATAATTATTGGCACCCTTAGAGAAGTTTACAGTATATTAAAAAAAACCTCACATGCAATGAGTGATATTTTGGGCTTAAACAGATAATTAAGCTGCATTTTTTTATATTTTAGCTGAGGTTTATTAGGTAGCTGTTCCTGATAAAGTGTTAGTCTGTGTAAGTTTCCACTACTTGTTAGCCCAAAACTAAAGAAGAAAATTTAAGACACTGAATATCTGGAATTGAATTATTTCCAAACAATTCCTTTAAATAATATTTAAAACAATGTTCAATTAGCAGATGCTTCATTTAACCATAACAATGTTAATGAGAATTGTTTCAGTAGTAAAGAAAAGAGTATGGATTTCTCACTTGAGCATGAAGAAAGGGATCTCACTTATACAGTTGTGTCACTCACATGTCACTAGAAGGATTTGGTTTGGATATGCCATCTCCTGAGACTTCAGCCTCCATGATGTCATTGAAGACTGCATTCCCCACATTCCTGGCCAGCTGCCAAGAGATTTAGTAGCGTTCTGAAGCCCTTGGTGAGTAATAACCTGCTGTCAACCCTGAAAATTTACCAAGACTTACCAGCAGCTCTGATGTTCCAAGCACATCTAAAGTAAGAGACTGTATTCTGGAGTAGTGCACGCCCATTTCCCGGTGGATGCCAGAGCATTCAATGCAGACCAGAACACCCAGATTAGTGGAGAGCCATGTTGGGCCTGCAAGAATAACATAATAATAACAGAGTTATCTCCTAAAACAGACGACAGATATGATGCACTTTTACTAGAGCGTTCTTTTTCAGAAAACTATTTTTTTCAGCCAGGAACCCCACAAAAAAGTTCCACGAATTCCCACAAAATAATTATCTGTGGGTGTTATCAAGTTTAGAATAAACAGATGTCGGCAACAGAAGTGGCTGGCAGTTTTTTTGTTATAATTTGCCACAAAATGCTTTTATACTTTTTAGAACATAAAAGAACATTCTGTACTTAAAGAACATTGACCAAATGAGAGAATAATTAGTCCTGTACCAAAAAAATCCTTATATGGACTACACTGCATAAAACTGTAGTAGCAGCCATCATTAAACTTCCATCCATTTATTATCTGAACCGTTTAAACTTAACCAGGGTCACAGGGATGCTGGAGTCTATCCCAGCGGTCGCAGGGCCGCTGCCTGTTACACTGCATTAGCTATTAACTCCTATATAATATACTCACGGTATATTTATTAATTTTGAATCACTGATGATCTTTTGCACATATAAAGCACACAATTACATTCCAGTATTGTTGTTTTTTTCACCTTACTCCTGATTTTTGGTTGTTAAAATAAAAATTTACCTTGTACCAAATTGCACATCCTTGTACCAAATTGCACAATTTACATCTAGTTTAGAGTTTATATTTACAGTTTATTTATATATGTGTGTGTATTCTACGTGTATTTTGGTGCTCTGTAAAATCTGGAGCCAAGCCGTTTCGTCTCACTGTAAATACGTATACAGATGAGATGACAATAAAGTTCACTTTGACTTTGACTATCTACACATGTGTTGTTACTTCTGCAATACAGTCAGTGATAATTAAATTGGTCATGGGTCATTCAATTGTGTAAAATTTCTAAATATTTTAAATTATGGAATAATAATAATAATAATAATAATAATAATAATAATAAAACACTACAAAATAGGAAGTTAAAAAAATATAAAAATACATGTTCTCATTGGTTCAAAATATTAGTTGTTACAAAACTTTCCTGTGGGCTAAAACAAACATCCTTGTGGGCCAGTTTGGGTCCACAGGCCTCACTCTGGGCAGTTATGCTGTCTAATGTTTTACTCAACCTCTATTCCTGAAGAACTGAAGAACTAGAATTAAACCAAAAAGAATAATGTATCATATAAGATACAAGATCTTAAACTGACACACATGAAGTCCATGGATCAACAAGAGTTCCTGCACATTTATAAAAAGGGTCACACAGGGCAGACACACAGACAAACACATTCACACCGAGGAACAAATCAGCATCTTCAATGCATGTCTTTGGACTGTGGGAGGAAACCGGTGGAGGGTACCCAGAGGAAACCCAGACAGACACAAGGAGAACATACAATCTCCACACAGAACAGACCCTCGGTCAGGAATAAAACCCAGGACCTTCTTGCTGTGAGGTGACAGCACTGTGCCAGCCCATCATTAAACTTGAATTCCATATTTGTGTCCATTTTTATAGATAATAGAAGGTCATACAGTGTCAAAAACCACATAAGTAAATCCATAGTGTTCATGAGTTTCTGATACACATTAGTTGCATTAACCCACTTTAGTTACAATACAGCATAACTCATGCTGTACATACTGATGCTGTATACCTCGTAAAAAGTATCTACTATCGTATCCTTTAGCCTGTGTCATGTATTAACAAACTGATGCCAGATGATGAATGAATATGCCCTTAACTGAAAGTCAAAGAGAAGGTACTGAGGAGAAAGAGTGTGGAACGATGAAGAAGACCACTCACTTGGAGCACCGCAGTCACAGCAAACATCGTTTCCACTCATCCTCTTCACCTCATTCACAATAGCTTTGGTTAGTTCCAGCACAATGTTATTCCCTTCCTCCTCCTGGTCCCCCTTAAAGGCATTGTTCAGGGCCTCCTCCTTACTGTTCTGCAGAACAGACACCCATCTGCAACAGGAATTAAATAAATGAGCACGAGGATTGGATTATGTTCATCATTAATAATCAAGAATACCGTACAGTTTTTATATTATACTGCTGTATAGTTTTTATGCTATTGGTTATACTGCTTCTACTTTCTTCTCTTGTTCTGTCCACTTTACTGCTGTAACAATACAAATTTCCCACCCGTGGGACTAACAAAGGGTTATTTTATGTTATCTTAATTCTCAGTTTCTCTGCCTCTTTATACAATATTTTCAATTATTTCACACACGCTGAAACTCACATTTGACAGTCCACGTCATCTTCTGCTTGAAAATGATATGTTCTATCGTCTGTTTCAAAGAGACGAAATGAATGATCAGCAAGGAATGTCAGGATGGCAATTAACTAAGACTCCGTTTACAGACAGTAACAGAGAACTACACGTCTGTGGCAGACATGACTCACGGGATATTAGATCAAAGTTCTTCTTGTCATCTGGACTGCATTTCACTTGGCAGGTTAACAGGTTAAGTTTGGCTGGTGGTGTGGTGTTCGTCTACAAAAAAACAGGAAAGACGGCACTTATCACCTGCCTCACTTATACGTACTACAACAGTAAAAGAGACTCCTTAAACTCAAGCTTATTATTCAGTCATTAATCTTAAAGATGAAATTCATGTTTTTTTTTCTTCAAAATTTCTGCATAATCAAATGGTTAAGATGTAAACAAAGTCATTAAGAGCAATAATGATGAGAAATTTACTAACTTCAAATTGTTTACAGCAGTGGTGATAGGAACCAGACATCTTAAGCAGACAACCCTATCTTAGATTTCCGCACTGGCCCTTTAAACTTGTTTAAATTTTGCCGCCAGAAGAATTAAGGCACGTGCATGTCCACAGCGGCCAGAGTGAAATGATTCAGTGTCTAAAATCTGTGCTTTCTTTGGGCTGCTGTGTTTCTATCACTATATAAAAAAATTCACAAAGCTTTCTTTACTGCTGAATGTGTGAGCTCAATCGAAGCACTTATCTGTTTCTTCTTCATGACAGGCATGTGACTTGTTTTCCTGTTCAAAAAGTCAGTGCAAGAGACTTAATAAAAATGTTTATGTCATGTCTGGCCTGCGGCCGCTAGAGGCCGCCACTGAACTATCAATGACTCCTGCTTAGACAGCCCAGCTGATCCGGCTTCCCCTATTACACATGGTGTTTTCCCATTGGTTCTTTTCCCTCGGGGTTCCCCTTTTAAGCTCCTTCTCTTCCCCTACCCAGTCACCTGCCATCCCTCACTCTTACTTGGTGTTTGCCTGATTCAGTGCTTTGTTTTGCGGCCCTCGTGCCTGTTTTGGTTTTGGTTTGGGTGTGTAAATAAAGACTGGTGGAAATGGAAATCCGCGCATGTGCCTCCTTTCACAACAGGTACTCACCTCACGTGACAGTTTAAATGAAAGAAAAAGGGATGCTTTTTACATATCTAATGAATGCACAAAAGCACTGAGAAATCCTTATTTTCTCCAGCAGAGAAGAGCAGATTAAACAGTAGAAATAGCCTCTTTCTTGCATTTGCCTTAAAGGTTAATGCGTATTAAACGAGGTGTTACACAGAAAGTTTTACATAAAATGGTTACATTGTTTTATGATAAGTTTTGAAATTAGGTTTCTGCCTAAAAGATAGCTGCATCCATTCATAGCACATGCTGGGCATTGTAAAGAAAACTTATTTTTCAGATTTACTGGAATTTTTCCATTATCATATATGAATATATTTCAAAAAGCAAATAAAACAGCTATATTTGCGATGTAGACATTGTGACCCCTGGTTCCTGTAACACCACTATAAAGAAATCACTAAGTTTCATACACTTAAAAATTTCACATCAAGCTACACTGAATGACTTCGTTCACAGAAACAGAGTTTTGCAGAAATTTTGAAAACAATTGAATAAATTCCCCTTTATGGCTTGCTATCCACTAAATACTATGAATTTTCCAATACCTATTATGAAACCAAAATGTAAAGTATGTAATAATGAGAGCAATGAATGCAAGTCTGGACCTGCCACTGGGTTCTTAGCGCTGAACTTATGCAGTGTGTTGTGGTACAACATTGACTACGATGCACAGAAACACCTTCAGTTGGCTATTTCTATCTTGCTGGAGATTGCTAAGACGGATTCGGCGAGTGCTTTCTTAGTTCTTATTGCACTATTCTGAACTTCTCCTCAGTGCTTCCTTCCCATCCTTGCCTTCTGACTGTGCTCGATCAGTGTTTGCAAATTCAAAACTACAGTAACCCTACGTAGACATGTGACTGATCTTAGAAAGGGGGTTAACTTAAATAAGTGATGATAAAGAAACCTGTTTAGGGAAGAAATCTAGCACAATTATTTAGGAAGCAATGTCCAGACTGACTCTTACTCCATGGAACATGGTAAAATATCCGTTCTTCACACAGCACTTCCTTTTCTGCCACACCTTCCTCAGCCTGAAAACATCACAAAAACAGGAGACATTACTATTCAGGTTAAAATAATTTACTTCATATTCATAGACATTTTAATAGTGTTGCTGTCCAAAAAAAAAAAAAAAATGTATCTTCAAAATGGTAACATTCCATGAGAAATCTTTACTTTTAATGTAAATTATTGTAAAAATGTTGTATTTTTCATTTTAAACCACTTCTACTGATCCGTTCAAAGTTTCACACAATGTAAAGTCTGTCGGCTGTGTTCAAATCAGGTAGAACAATAAAAATCATGGTTACAAGACACATGGTTTTCTTTTGACAACCATAATATAGAAATATTAAAGACTGTAGAAATCTGAAAAACTAACCAACATCATGTCTGTATAAGAACTATTATTTATTACTATTACTAGTACTATTACCATAATTAGAATTGTTAATGCTATTTTAATTTAATAATTAAATATTTCCTCCGGGATCAATAAAGTTCCACCACCAATAACTTTCATTCAGTTCAAATTATAACAAAATATCTCTTTTGTAGTGGAATAGTATGGGCTCAACATTGAACCTGTATCAGTAAGAAAACAATTCAAATTGAATTACAGCTTATTTTTTGATGGCTATCACTATCACTGTGACTTCCAAAGGCTGAAGTATTAACTAAAGAAGTTAGAAAGTGTATTACTGTCGTCAAAGCAAACTGATTACATCAGATTGTTACACCCGATAGACGTTAAAACAATAAGTACTATATCTAAGGCATGGCATTTGCTGTACGTAAGGCATTTGCTTCACCCTTCACTGCGCTTGGAGAGCACCCCGGCGCGCTCTGTGCCGTAGGCCTTGTTCCCTTGCAGTTGGTGTAAACTGTAGCCTGTGTTCTGTTTGGCCTGAGAGTCCTGCCAAAGTCAAAGACATGCAGTCTGAACAGATAAAGCACTACTAAAGGATTTCAAAAAAAGTCACGGCTTTTGTCACCTCATACAAGTCAAGTTATTCACCGCGCTATTTTAAATGGTTGAAGAATGATAAGAAGAGACTGATGTTGCTTTTACTTCATAACATCCTTAATATTGCTACAGCAAGATTTCTGTTAATAAAAGCACCATTTTTAATGTTAGGGCACACCATGGTTTTCTTTCCTCATCAGTAAATGGACATTATTGTCTTGATGTTAACTTGCAAACTATGTTTTCAAAATTCAAAAATTTAGAGGCTCACGTCTTTCTGTTCTGTTTGTAAGGATGTCTTTAAAATATCTCGAAGTTGGGTCAACTGTTTTCTTTCTCCATCCTGCGCCTGTTTAATCTGAAATACAGAAAATATTCAAATAAAATACCTCACACAGCACATAATGCCATAGATGGTACAAGGTACCAGATGGTAAAGGTAACTCACAACTGTGAGGTCTGTGGACAGTTTTTCCATTGTTGGTTTGAGATTTTCCACAACTTTTAACCCATCCTGAAAGAAACTGGACATAAAGCAAGTGTAAGACTGCTGGTTTGTTTCAACCAACTGAAGAAGTGCTACCAAAGAAATTAGCTGTTTGATCTTTAGAATATTTAGACCACATACTTGCATTGGGCATGAAAATATTTGATAAGATTCTGCACCAGGTCAACTCCCTTCTTGATTTTGATTTCGTTCACCTTGAGGAGATACTGAAAGACAAAACAGGCATCAGAAAAAGAGTAACAGCCAGGACACAAGAAAGCATTCTGGATATCAATATGCTTTTACACAAACTTTCACTAAGCACAGATCAGCCAAGACATGTTTAGAGTCCAGATTTTGCTCTATTAGTTTAGAGCGGGGCAGCTAACATACACCAGAAGTCAAAAATCACTCAAATCCAGTTCTTCAAATCCAATGACACAGCCTTGCTGATGTGGTTTAGGACTCATTATGACTTACTGAAATTTACCATGTAGCCAAACACTGTGGGCAGCCGCTTTAGAAAACAGGGTGTGTTTTCACAAATCGCCCCGGATGAATATGACCGTCATAAACGGAGAGAAACATGATCCGTCCTCCTTACGACTGCTTTGGAAATACCAGTCCTGGTGTTGTCTGAAATGGCCACCTGATGCGGTATACATTTTTTTGTCCTAAACCACATCAGCTGGGGTGTATTAATGGAATAGATTTGGATGTCTATTGACTTCCAGTGTTTGTTTGCAACTATTACACTACTACTATTACAACTAAAAAAGCAAAATTCAGTGGTTCCTAAACCAGTTCTGGAGTACCTTCTGCCATGCACATTTTAGTGTTTACACATCCACTTCAACTCAATAGCAGCTGGGTAACTAACTAGAATCAGCTGTGTTCACATGCAGCAGGGAAAAAAACACTAACATCTGCAGGGCAGGGGGTAATCCAGGACTGGTTAGGGAACCACTGTCTTAAGTGATTGACTAAATTTGGTGAAAAAGTGGAAAATGTAAATGAGGTGTATTTGCCAACTTGTTCCTTTAAGTGTATACATTTTAATATTTTTAGATGTATTGTCTTGATGAAATCGTGGCTAATTAGATATGGATAATGCAATTGCTATAGTGCCATAAGTACAGAGTAGACATGCTAAGATCTACAGGATATGACATAAACCACAAATGAATGCAGATCCAACAACAAGCATATGCTTTCATTATCTTCCTATTTTAAACTACCTATTATTAGCAGTTGCAGATATTCCTGAACATAGGAGGTATTTTTGAACCCACACAGCTGATTTAAAGATGAACTGCATCCCTCACCTCACACATCTGGAGCTGAAAGGCACGTCTCTCTTTTTCCATCTCCTCTGCAATCTCTCCTCCACTGATCTCAGTCCTGATCATACCGTGTTGCTTAGCGTGCTCCCGCTTTTCCTTCTCAATCTTACTCCTAGTCATGAAGTAGACAGCAAATATGGCACCAGATTTAGTCTCTGAATACCTACATGCTGTCTTTGTCTAGTCACTATACATTCACATGATAGGCTTAGGTTACCCTTATTGTTCCAACCTACTGAGCTAACACAGATTTGCTGTTGTGTTTCGACACCAGAGTTTTAGACTGTGACTAAGACATTCCAGTGAGCTCCCATAATAAAGTTGCCTTGCCATTACTGCTGTTTGTTCAAGGCATGGCTCCACAGCATGATAAGTAACTGAGCTACAAGGCCAGCCCTCTGAGTCAAAGGTCTGAAATGAGTAGAATATTGCATGATATGAATGAACTATATGCCTTCTGAACATGAAATCAATATGACAAAAAAACTTTAGCATTAACAGAGGACCTGGCTTTTTCTTTAAACAAATAAGCTGGAGAAAATTTAAATTTACATAATTCTCAAGTCAAATTTTCTAGTCAAAGACGTTAATGTCCAAAGTTTGCTTATTTTGTTTTGCACTGGAGCTACAAAGCTTATGTATCTGATGTATAATATCATCACATATATGCCTTTAGACTGTGTCAGACTGTGTCAAAGGTAATCTCAATTAGACTTTGTTGTGTAGGTTCTAACACTATATTATTTATAAAAATGGGCAAAGTATTGTATAGCTAAAAACAGTAGTAGTAGCCACATTGAAGACTGAATACCTGTGCTTTAAAGGTGAATTCCAGTGATAAAAATATATAAATCAGCATAATTCAATAGGTGAGATGTAAGCAAAGTCATTCAGAGGGGTCTGAAGTGAAACAGTTCACTACAGAGAAACCTACAGACTATTTTACAGTGGTGGGGGACCAGAGCTTGCTATGTTGTAAAATATGTACAAATATCCAAAATGGCCAGTGAACCTACATGTGTCTTCCTCTTTTTTTTATACATAATGCTGATAATGGTAAAATAGTGACAAATCTGGGAGAGGTTTTCTGTAATATCTTCTCTTTTAATGCCCTTCATGTAACTCTTATTCCAGCATGTGTGTTAAAAATTCATTTCCCATCAATACCACTGTAAACAAATCTCGCCATGTCTCTCTACAACAGCATATTTACATCAAACCCTCCTGAATGACTTTGTTTACACATTAATGAAAGATTGTATTTAAATTGTATTTAAAATAAGACCACCTAAAGAAGTCTATTTGAGATTACAAAAGTTCAGTGTATTTTCAGGCATATGTGTGACATCTTTTGCATGAAGTTAACTGGGGGAATAAACTTCCACAACTTCTTAGCTATTAGCCTCATAGGTCCAATGTATAACTAAATTAGCAATGAATATGTCTCAGTTGATCCACCTGAGCTAAGGGGAAAATTGTGTAAATAAAGAACTATTCCTTTATCTCAGTAACACAAAACCACAGGTGCCACTATTTTGTTCTCGTTCTGCTGACCCCTTACATTCCACCTGTTTATTAAATTACCTGTTGTCTTCTCTGCTTCCACCCCACAAAACCTGGTAGTCTAGTTTATCAAACACCAAGCTGAAAGCTCAACCTTCCCAAAACAACACACTCTGAACAACAGAAACATGAACACAGTGGGGAAATAGTTTATGAGTGGTGCTTACACTTTGGTTTCATAGTCCTTCCAGGCTTTATCGAAAGGTTTCTTTAGATCCTGTGGACACAAATGAAAGTGTGAAGAGCTTTTATTTTACTTTAGAACTTGTAGGACTAGTTTACCAACTGTAAACAGACTTCTTTTTCTGCTATTATTATGATTCATCAGCATTTATTGTTATTACTAAATATCTGTTATTAATTTGTTGCTTATGTGTGTCTTGTTTATATAAAACTAATAATAATATTAATAATTGGTTGAATATAGAGCTCCTACCCCTTTCACTCCTTTCAAGTCTCCTTTCAGTAGACTGTCTAAAGGAAAAGTGATGATGTTGTTCATGTTCTGCAGCTGTAAACACAATGAGATGGGCAAGTTAAGAGAAGAATGATTGCAAATGGTAATGGCAAAGTCTCTGTTTCTAATTGCTCTGGTGTGTGTGTGTATGTGTGTGTGTGTGTGGTTCAGCAAAAAGCAAAATGAGTCTACAGTGTGATCCTACATGGTTTTATTAAAACTATACTGAGGTCTTTTAAAACTATATTAAGAGCAGTGAGAGAATGAAGCTGGAAAACAGGAATAAAAGTGTTAAGAAGGTGCTAAAGAAGTCTTTAAGACTTGAAGGCGTTCAAAGGACGTTTCTGTGGATGACTGCTGCAAAAAAGAGACACTCACTAATACTGGCCTTGTATGGTAAAGCAATACAATGACTGCCCTGGTTCCCACAGCAGACTGAGGAAGAACAGCTAAATGGGGCGAGAGAGAGAGAGAGAGAGAAAGAGAGAGGAGGTGGAGAGAGAAAAAAGAAAATGAGGCAGAGTAAGAGAACAAAAAAGAAGAAAGAGATGGAGAAGGAGATAGTGAGGAAAGAGAGAGAAAGGAGAGACAAAAAGACAGTTGGTAGACTCACTAGGTTTTTGAAGAGAGCAGTGAGCTCTTTGGTGAGGACAGAAAACTTAAGGAAGGCCCCACCAATGTCTGGGTCATCTTTGTATACACAGGCCTCCCCAAACTTCTCCAGAGCCTGAATGTACTGCTCCTCATTGTCTACATGTGCTGTAAATACACACACATACAAACACTTATTTTAAATTCACACTTGTCTGTGTCCTACAAAAGGCCTTAAGCATAATCAGTCAGTGAAGCTCAGAATTTTGACCAGGGCAGAACAATTATGAGCTTTAAGAAGATTATCGAATACAAAAGCACACATCCTGAAGACAGAGAAGACCCACACCAAACAATGGGGAGTCCACATGAACTTACAAATTCTGATATTTTTCTCCGGATTGACTCCAGCGTAGAACATAAACAATACCCTTATCAGAACACTCTCACAGACTAAGCCAACTCACTGTTTTCACACAGATCTTTTTCATGCTTTGCTGCTTGCAAAAGAACGACCTCTGCTCATTTCAGACTCTGAGCTCCAAAATAAGAGCTTTTAAGAGCTGTAAGAGAATGTTAATCAATTAAATACTAAATTCCAATTTTTCTAAATATTTTCATAATTCTATCATATGATCTCAACAAAGTCATTCAGAGAGGTTTGATGTAACATGGCTCACTGTGGTGAAAGTTGTCATGGCCGTGCCACAACCTAGCTGTCCGGGTCGCTCATTTGGAGGTTGAGTTTTCAGCTTAGTGTTTGATGAACTAGACTACCAGGTTTGGTGGGGCAGAGGCAGAGAAGACAACAGGTAATTTAGTAAACAGTTAAAATGTAAGAGGTCAGCAGAACGAGAACAAAATAGTGGCACCTGTGGTTTTGCCTTTGTATGATAAAAGGATAGTTCTTTATTTACACAGTTCTCCACTTAGCCCAAGTTGATCAGCTGAGACATATTCATTGCTAATTTAGTTCTGCATTTCTCTCTCTACATACAAATACCAAGCCTGAACCGGAGTCTAGAGTCCGTTCTCCATCATGCCTACTGGTAAGTGTGGTGTGTTGTTTGTTAGTTTGTTTGTTTGTTTCTGTGTCCTCTTAAACAGAGTAGACTTAAGTAGTATCAAAGACACTAACCAGGTAGACCTCTGCGGCTGAACCTGGTGTTTTCTGGGCTTCCCTACTTTACACCACGGTGGGCTTCAAAAAGTCTTTTCGAACTGTTTCTGTTTGACTGTGTAGCTGAAGCAAGGCTTCATTCAGTGCTTCATTCTGGAACTGCTTCTGTTTAGCTGTTTATCACAAGCTATGCGGTGCTTAGTGTCTCTTTTGTTTGCATTTCCTGCCAAAACTCCTGAAATAAAATCTCACGAGTATCTCCTGCGAATGTATCGTTTACCTGGCCTAGCCAGCATTATGACAACCTTACCAGCTCCGATTTATTTACAATGGTGATTACATGAACCAGAGATCACAATGTCATAATGCAAATATAACCATTTATATATTATGCAAAACGACCAGCGAACCAACATGTCCTCTGAGTTTTTACATGCAATGTTTATAATTGAAACGTAGTGGCAAATTTAAAAATGTGTAATAATTTACCTTAGAACCACTGGCTGGTACCTCACTGCCATGAGCGAAGATAAAAACATGTTTAGAAAAAAAACCTTTTTACAAAACTATCACAAAGCAATGTCTCAAACATCAGACACCTTATTAGTTACCATTTGTACTGACTTTCTGTGAGTGAACTGTGAGGAATTCAACTCTTCAGATGGTTCCCATCGCCACGCTTTCTGCCTCAGTAGGTTCCTCTTGATTGGCACATTTAACATCAAACCAGCATGAATGACTGAATTATGCAAAGGCCCCTTTAAGCTCCTTGAACAAAAATCACTTCATGATCATTTCTTCTCAAGAGACTCACGTAATCCATATCTGACAGGGCTGATGCTGTTGTCAAGGCAAGGGAATGTGTAAACAAGTATTAGAACAGAAATGATGGACGTAATTATAACCAGTTTTGTCTAATGAGATTAAATTCCTATATGTAATTGTATTAAAAATCCTTACATACGTGATTTACGTGTTTGGCATAAAATCTAAAATCTAACAAAGCTATTCCCTTATCCCAGTTATAGCATGTTCAGTGTCCGAAATTTGCTTCTCTACTTTTGCACTGGAGCTCCAGTGGTAATGAAGCTTAAAAGTAAAAATATTATGCATACATTTTTGGTCTATTTTTTATGGATAACAGTATGTCATGCAAGATCAGAAACCACATAAATGAGACTATTTCTTATTAAAATCCTAAAGTGGTTTGAGGCAAATGTGTGATAATGTGGGTATAATAGTAATGCTAATTGGTGGGTTATAAGCTTCTATAACGTAATAGCTGTACTGGTCTCATTATAACCAGTCAAGAACTAAAGGAGCAAACTTTAGACATCAAACATGTTTTGGCTGACTGACTACATTTGGTGTAAGGGGAAAGTTGGCCTAATTAGATTTTCATCAAAAACTTGTAGAAAACTTAAATTGTATTAAGAAATAGTGCTATGAGGAAGAACTAAAGTCAAAAAAAGGTCAAAGACTGAAAGGGTGTTGTTTTTTCAGTATACGATTAAGAGAAATAAATGCTGATGAGACAGAGAGAGAAGAGGCTAGTGAGTTTAAAGAGACAGAGAGAGGCTTGCTGAGACAGGCAGAAGTTGTATGGGCGGAATGAAAGGAATTTGAAACGAAATGCACATCTCATTTTTTTTCCTTGGAGATCTTCTTTCTTTCTCCTTGACTAGAGTAACAGTGACCTAGATTTAAGTGGTTTTGTAGACAAAAGCTTATGTGCAGTTTTCAATTAAGAATAACATGTAGATGAAGAAGCTCTAATCCATTCTCTTGGTTGCTCTTCATGCAGTCTGAGTTTTAGATGTGACACTGACTGATCACTGATCACCGTACTAAGCCCAACAGTACCAAACACAAGGTGAGAAGAAGGTCTTGTGGTAATTAGCTCAGTCTCACAATATAAGTAGAAGAGAACATACCTTAAATGAAAGTAAATTTAGTCAAAAAAGAACACTCTCACCAATTTTTACTTCACCTAGAGTTCAGGAACTCTTAAGTGGTCATCACTTACTTCCTATGTCACTGGGGTATAAATACGGGGTGACACAAAGGTCAAATTTCCATCATCATTCAACAACAAGATTAGAGAATACTCTAATGAAATACAACAAAAGTGTGTTACCTCATAAATCAGCCAGTGGCTGTATAAAAAAACCAACACACCTGAAAGTGCCCATATTTACTTTTAGGGCAATATTTAAGATGTTTATCAGAGCATTATCAGTGAATGTGTATCGCACCCTCATGCACAGTGTGGATAGTTAAAGATGAATCATGCTTGGAGATGCTTGCAGATTTGGGGTCATCAATGCTAAAAAACTACAGGTAATATTTTACAATAAATGTATATCTATAAAAGGTTGGATTTCAATCTATTTTAGCATGAGACTGAGCTAATCAACCACAATGGAATTTTTTCATGACCTATTTTTTAAAAACCATAATTACCACGGGTGCCAATAATTGTGAAGCTGACAGTATGTTATTGTCACTTGGGATATGTTATAATACAGTTTTCAGAGTATATAATGGGTGCTATCTGTACTGTTAGAACACTGAACAAATGCACAATAAACAATAATAATTATTATTATAATTATCTTAATAAACAAGTATACACCCTCTACAGAGAACACGTTTATGCACATAATTACTGTGTAGAGGATGTGAACCCTATTTTCCCTTTAAATATCAAAGGAACATGTTAAATGACCAGAGGTGTTCACATTTTTTG
>JBBPCZ010141557.1:0-20305 GCA_037974445.1 Brycinus macrolepidotus | reverse complement strand
TCGGAACCGGTATCGAATTCAGGGTATCGGTATCAGTATCGGTATCGAAAATTTTGGAACGATACCCAGCCCTACCCGTCATTCAGATTAAAAGACGGCAGTAACCAAACATCCATTAATTATGGTGTTACTGGATGAGCTCCTTAAATCATCATAGTTGGAATACCAAAGCATATAAAACACATTCCAATGCATGTATGTGGTTGGAATAATGATTTTATGATACAAAAAATATTATAAACTGTAAATAAAAAAGCAAATTGACACAAACTAAGAAAACCACAAGAATGCTGAGAAGCTCTTCCCTTGTCACCATAATATTCAGAGACAAGATGCTCAGGGCTGCGCAGTATACCAGTCACTTTCCCAATACACTTTGCAAATGCAGTGGTCCTAGAAGTAGATAAAGAGAACCCACTTAAACAAAATATTACACTTTTATTATACTATTAATATTTATATTCATAATATTAATATGATCCAACGTTATATCACTATGAGAGGCAAAAGGATGTAAACCTCTAGTCAGGAGGTGTTTTCAGTCAGTGGGATGACAATCTGGTTTTAGTGGAAGCCCTGTTTCATTTAAAGAATAGGGATCTGTCAAAGTCTGATCTTCACAACATATGTTGATATCATTGCATTAACAAGGGACATTCCTTAGGACCTCAGAAAGGAGTTGTTGATGCTGAGATGTTGAGTGTTTGGACTGGATGGGTAAATGGCCAAATATTATGTTTTTGTCTCATTCGTCTAATTGGATTCTCTTTTAGGACTTGTATGGAAATCAGATTGTTTTAGGTCACGTTTATGCAGAAATACAGAAAATTCTAACAGGTTCACAAACATTTAAGCACCACAGTGAAAGCTAATTACTGAAAAATCTGAAATGTTACCACTCTGACAGAAATCTGGACCTGTTTCTTCCAGAATGTACCACTGTTTTAGGGAATGCAGTAGATTACTGCAGTTTTTCTGCTGTAAATTTATATCAGTTTTTAAGAAAATATTAACACTTAGATTAACAATTTTACCGCTCTTATTAACACATAATGAAAAGAGCTAGAAGCACTCTAGCTATAATGTGTAGTATGCAACCAAAGCCTTTATATTTCATAGGTAAAAATATATTGCATCACTTCTCCCATCCTAACATCTCTCTCTCTCTGTCTGTCTCTCTCCTCTCTGTCTCTCTCTTGTCTGTCTGTCTCTCTCTCTGTCTGTCTCTATCTTCCCCTTCCCCTCTCTCTCTCTCTCTCTCTGTTTCTCTCTCTCTTTTCCTCTCTCTCTCTCTCTCTGTCTGTCTCTCGCTCTTGCTCTCTTGTCTCTCTCTCTCAAATGAAAGAAATACCTGTGAGTGTCTGATGCTTTACATTCCAGTGCCCTGTTAGATCAGCCGCCATAAGATCGGTGGCAGTAAAGACTGACCTAACCGCTGCCTCTCCCTCACAGTTTATTAAAGGGAATGGGGCTGTATCTTTTATGTATCAGAATAGCCTCTGGTTTGAAAAGACAAAAGCCTGACAAAATTCAGATATAATGCCTATATAATCCAGACTGTTAAAAAAAAAAGAAGACCCTGGTGCCTGTGTATTACAGATACCTACGTTGTATCTACATTTATTGGCTAGTTCGTCCGAAACATCTACCATATGGGTGCTATTTGTACTTGTAGCCCACTGTTTGTTTCACAATTCATCAAACTACCTCCAATCCCCACCCTCTTCTTTAATGAAAAGGACCACCACTGCTGACCAGGTATTATTTGACATGGTAAGTTAATGTGTGTGGCGCTGGTACATGTGCATAAGCAACAGCAGTTTCACTACTGGGTTTGAGAACAGTCAGAAACTGGACTAGAGGATGGCTAATGCAAACTGTGCCTAGAAAAGGTGGAGATATATCTTCTTAAAAGGTTGATGTGTTTTACGAAATAACTGGTATAGCTGTACACTTACTAAGTAGTAGTAAGTGTATAAGCACAGTATCAAAGTCCTGGTGTACACAACTTTCCAAAGTTTTAGACCTTCAAAAAGGACATGAAGTTTTATCTTAAGTTCAGAACCCTGAATGCAGTGCAGGAGCATGTCATAATCTAAGGGTGTGAGTTGCTGCTGAGAACCATCAGCCCACAGTGAGATCACCTGTTACATTAACACCTGCAGGTCATTTGAGTGTGGTAAAGGAAGAGCATGCAGTAGTAAAAGGGGGAATCCACTGGTTTTTAAAATGTCTCCATGATTAAATGGTTAAAATGTAAAGAAAGTCTTTCAGAGCGGTTTCTCGTGAAGTGCTAAAATCAAAATTCAGAGTCTGATTTGTACAGTATTACACCATTCCATAAAACTCACTGCAGGTTCACTGGTGTTTTTGGTCAATAAAATGGCAATATTTGTGGAATCATAACCCTTGGTTACTATCACCATCATTGTAAATAAGTTATTTTCCCTACAGTGCACAATTTCACATCTGTCCACTCTGAATGACTTTGTTTACATATTGACCACTAAATTATGCACAAACATTAAGACTGTGAATTGAATGTAGACAGACTGTCTCGTAGACAAATTCCATGTCTTTGGAAATCTATATTTCTTGCTTAGGATTTTGTTCAGATCTTTCTGCTTTGGTATTTGTTTGTTTGTTTGTTTGTTTTCTGTGTGTGTATTTATTTGTACATTATTGGCTTGATTTGTACATTATTGGCTTTTGCTCTGAACTGTTCATAATTGGGAATGAAGGGAAATTAAACCCTGGTGCTTTAATGCTTTTGCACTGTTTACTTGCACTAACAAATTAGCTGCTGCCACTGGATGATAACAGTAATACATGCATGTGCAGTGAGGAAAAAACACATCAGTTCTGACTGAACTTCTCATTACAGTTGCAAGGCCATAAATTAGACATGTATGCAGCCTATCAACACATATGAAAGTGCTTCAGCCCTGAGCAGATTTTTGCATTCACAGATGTCTATGAACATCAGATCTGTGTCACATTAAGGCAAAAAATAGGATATCTGCCCCTTCAACCTGGCAGTGTGTGCATAGCCCTAAATGATTTAAATTCATGTTTAGACATTATTATCCATTAGCCACTAAAGAGTTTGGACTAGATGGATAAATGGCCAGGTATCTACTTTTAGGACTTTAAGAAAAAAGGAAAATCTGAAGAGCTTTTAGGTCATATTTATACAGAAGCATTCATTATCCTCATTATCATGCACCTTAAATGATGTATCAAAAGATATATCATCTCTTTTAAATGTTCTTTATATGATGTTTATTTGTTTAGTTTTGTTCAATTATGCAAAAGGAAATTGTCCCAAAGTGGAAACTGAATCTCTACTGTTAATGACTGTAAATGATAATTGCTACATTTTAATGATTTCTGGAGATGTTTATTGGTGTATTTAATCACTCCCGACACACTAAGCAATCCAGTGCTGCTATTTGTGTAATCACTGCTGTTGATAAATAAAGAGAAGAAAACATAAATTGTAGTTAGGTTACTGAAGGTACCAGAATGTGTGAGTTGTCTTCACTGTAGCCACAGTATGTTAGCAGATTTCTCAGCTGATGCCAGCTATGTTAATTAAAGGCCCATTCACCTGCAGCTAGCTGCTTGTGCAGAGCAGATGGGTCCCCACTGGTGAGAAATCAGTCTCTTTCAGCAAAGGCTTCAGCCAAACAGGAAATAAGCCTACAGATCAAGTCTGATTAGGAATGAGCATATCCACAGAATTAAATGCTGCCCTTCAAAGAGAACCGCTTAGATGCATGTTTGTCGTGTTTAGAAACTAAAGTAAAACTACATCAAGTAAAAGTAAAACCACAAGAAATCAGCTGGATGCTATAACAAGAAATTGCAAAATGCCATACTGCAGTGAGCGAGTGAATGTGTGGAGAAGAACAGTCCAACCACTCTGGATGGTCTTTGGACAGCAGTAAAAATGTGTGAAAATCCCTTTAGATCATCAAAATATAAAAAGATTTTGACGACAGCAAGGAACAGACAGGACCAGGAAACATCTTGAGAAACAATGCTCTTCCTGACACACACGGTACCAGTTTTGATACTCGTGGCTGGACAGAGACATGCCACCCAGCCTATGCAGCAAGGAGGTAATGAACCAGAGGAGAACCCTCTAGGCACTCAGATAACTGTGTTTAAACTGCAAGTTTAGTAATATACTTATTTCTTCACATATTTTGGTTGGAAATAATAGGAAATATTTTTTTTCTATGTGATATCTAGGTAGTTATAGTTAAACTTGGCTTGGGCTCAAACTCACCTGAACACACAGTGGATGGCTTAGTCGCTCATTACAATTCTGTATCATAGCAAAGTCTTGATTCCATGACCCCCCTAAAATCCAGGACTGTCTCCTTTTCCCGTCCTGCCCCTTGGTTCCCAAGTGAAGTCTGTTGGCCAATGCCTGGAAAGGCTCTATAGAAGATCTGGTCTCACTGTCCACCATGAGGCCTTTAAAGACCTCAAGAGTGCTTTTAAGGCAGCTCGGGCTAAGGCCAAAGCACAATATTATTCCACCCTCACTGGTGATGAGGAACCCCTCCCCAGAATGCTATTCTCCTACATAAACCGGTTACTTCGGCCCCTTGAAGTCCCCCACCACTCTGATGCCCCCAGCCTCTGCTGCAAGTTCCTAGATTTCTTCGAAGCCAAAGTGGACTCAATCCACCAAAAGCTCCTGCCATATGCCACTTACCCACAACTCTCATCCTGTCTCCAGGATGCGCCGCCGCCTGTTGTTTTTCTCCCTCAGTGCTGCCTTTCCTCCTTCTCCCAACTGGATACTTCTCAAGTCATCGAGCTGATCATTAAAGCCAAGACCTCCACCTGTCTGCTGGATCCCATGTCCACAACCCCGGTCAAGGCATGCCTACCCACCCTGTGTCCCATTATGGTTGACATCATTAACTCATCCTTGGAATCTATCCTGTAACCTCAGCCCTAAAAATGGCTGCTGTCGTCCCCATTCTCAAAAAGCTAGGTTTGGACCCAGATGACCTCAGTAACTATCACCAAATTTCCAACCTTCCTTTCTTCAGCAAAGTCCTGGAAAGAG
This sequence comes from Brycinus macrolepidotus, assembly GCA_037974445.1. Lineage (NCBI taxonomy): Eukaryota > Metazoa > Chordata > Actinopteri > Characiformes > Alestidae > Brycinus > Brycinus macrolepidotus. The sequence goes on along the minus strand of JBBPCZ010141557.1, from coordinate 15,216 downwards.
CAGTCGCTGCCCAGCTTCAGCAACACATGTCCCACCATAAGCTCTTTGAACCCTTCCAATCTGGCATCAGAGCACATCACAGGACTGAGACTGTCCTCATTAATGATCACTAATGACCTCCTCATTGCTACAGACTCTGGCCACATTAGCATCCTCATCCTCCTGGACCTCTCGGCAGTCTTTGATAGAGTTTCCCTTTCTATCCTATCTGAATACATTGACCTCACTGGTGCAGCGCTCTCCTGGTTTCAGTCATACCTCTCTAACAGGACACATTATGTCACCTGTAGACACCCATGCTCCCCCCTGCTCCAGTCAAATTAAGGTGTGCCTCAAGGTTCTGTGTTAGGACTTCTCCTTTTTATTATCTACATGCTCCCCCTTGGTCAGATCTTCCGCCACTTTGGGTTTAGCTTCCATTGCTATGCTGATGATACACAGCTGTATCTCAGCACCAGACCCTACAATCAGCCCACTCCTCCATCTCTTGTCAACTGCCTGGTAAACAGCAAACCTGGATGTCATCCAACCTTCTCAAGTTTAATAATAATAAAACTGAGCTCCTGTCTGTTCCATCTCTCCTCCCCCATAGGTCTGCAACCTGGGCGTTATTCTGGATTTCACCCTCTCATTCCAGTCACACATCAAATCAAACATTAAATCTCTGCCACCTTAAGAACATGTCAAGACTCTAACCATCAGTTTCTGACTTCGCAGCTGAAGCCCTCATCCATGCTTTCATTACCTCCCGCCTGGTCTACTTTAATGGACAGCTGTTTGGTCTACCCAGCAAAGCCCTGGACAAGCTGCAGTATGTGCAGAACTCATCTACCAGAAGTCCTGGCAGCACATCACCCTAACCCTCATGTACCTCCACTGGCTCCCATATCTCATACAAAATCTTCCTCTTCACCGACAAATCATTCCATTCCCTTGCTCTCCAATACTTATCAGACCTGCTTCTCCCCTACACCCCATCTCTGATTCTGCGGTCCACAGACAAGGGCTACTCTCTCTCCCCCACACTAGACTGCTATTAGGGACAGAACCTTCATTGCTGCTGCCCCCACTCTCTGGAATTCACTCCCCCTGAGATCCACAATGCCCTGCCTCTGGACAACTTTAAAAAGCTCTTGAAGTGTCACCTATTCTTTAAGGCCTTTGGTCATTGACTTACTACTCTATGTAAAGCGACCTTGAAAGGTGCTATATAAATCTAAGTTGTTATTAAACAAGCTCTAGGCCTGCAGGTGCTGGTTTCAAGTCCTACCATGTCATATTAACCACCAGCATAATTAGAAAGTGACAGAGGACTCAACAAACACATTTTTGATTTACAATGAGTGGGACTGATTTCATCACTTTCAGCATTCTGAAAGTTCTAGAGATGTCACTGACTGTGAATAACAGTGGGTTTATATCAGATAGTAAAAGAGCAGCAGCTCTGTGCAAGGAGTCTATAATGCAGGAATCGCCCCGGACACTCTTCAAACAATATGATACATATCTGTTACAAACTTCAATAAAATATGGAATGTCTTTTACAAGCTTCTTTTCCCCACAAAAACAGAGGACCCTAAGAAGGCTCACAGGATACGCAAATGAACTTGAGAAAATGCCGGGCAGAATGCCACCACAGAATGAATGAAGATGGTATGAAGCAATCATCTGCACTAATGAACCACTTTTGGTTCACCAAAGAATCTGAGTGTGAAGAACTTCCAGATAATATAAATATTCTACACCAGTTTGCATTTTTATGTTCTTTCCAAAAACCTTTTACATTTAAGAATGAGATCTAAGGAAGGACCTACAAAATAACAGTAAACATTCTTAGTAAACTTTCCTTGCATCCATTTTTAGTGTTGGTGAAAAAAACTTAATCTGTCCTTTTGATTGACAGTTTATATGAGCAAATTATGGTTGGATTTTTAAAAGTGTGCTGTTGCAAATAGTATGTTACAATCAGTGATTTACTGGTTTCATCCCTAGTTCTTAATACTTATTCAATCAAGGTCTAAACACATGTGAAGCTGGCCTCTTACCTCCGAGTGAGCAGATGCTTCTTCACTTTCATGCCAGTAGCCTCTGCTCATCTTCACAGACTGTTGCTGTGGCAACTGCATCCTCTAAATGGTGTTGTAATAAAGATAGATGCAACATTGAGCAATCTAGAGGAAAATGCTTCACATCTGTGTGGCAGCACCTACAGTCATGTTGAAAATGGTGATTTAATCACCAAGAGAGAGAATACTGTTATGTTTCATGATGTTCAGATGAAGAACACAAATCTGAACGCCCACATACGCATTTCTAAGCCACGTGTACTCCTGCAATACCTGAAAGCACCACATTCTTGCAGTCACCAAACAGTGAATAGAATCCAGATGGCAAAATTAGCTCACAGAGACTTAATTTATATTGTGATTGCTTTTTAATAGAATGATGTGCTTATTTATCCTTGAAAGCGTATTTTTCCAAAAAAAAATGTATTCATGAAAGTATTACAGTTTGTGAGAATTCATTCATTTTCTGTAACCCAATATATATAAAATAATATATTATATTAAAATAATATAAGGGCAGAGAGTCCTTTCTGTGTGGAGTGTCTCAGGACAAAGACATGCATATCAGGCAAATGCAAATTCCCCGTAGGTGTGTTTGTGTGCACGTGAATGTGTTTGTGTGTGTGTCTGCCCTGTGATAGACTGGTGACCTGTCAATTGTGTTTCTTCACCTTTCTCTGTATAATTGCTGGGATAGGCTTCAGCAATCCCTGGTTTGGATAAGCAGCTCAGATGATGGATGGATGGATGATACCCTGTGCTGCACATGAACTGTGGTTTGGTAGTAAAATTACTTTTGTACGTGGTGGCCTGTCATATTTAGTTTGTCCTGATATTCTCAGCCAGCACACCATCTTGAACAGTTAGCCCATAATATTTCCCTGCAGGGAAAAAACTGTGAAATAAGTGTATGAGGAATAGTAACGTTAGGCCTTGACATTTTAGCTGATGTGGATTGTAATTAACAATTTAGTTGTTTATTTTAATCACATTTTTATAAGCCTAAAACATCTAAAAGTCAGCTTCCTTACCTTCTAGTTAGTTTAACTCATTAGCTGCCACATCACCTACTCAAAACACATTACTGCAACTGTGAAGGGGCTCAGCCCCTTGGGCTTCACGTGATCACTTTAAAAAATAGATTATGGCAAGTGCTGCACCAGTGATGCCAACGTATTCAGGTAGGATATAACGGGAAATTGTATCAGAGGCTGCTGAGAAGTCCAAGGGAATGAGCTTTTGCAGTTTAATTGAGCTGACATTCAACAGGAAGTGAGATAGCAATCTTGAGAGAAGGATTCTTGAACAAAAAAGAATTCTTGGACAGAATGGACTAAAGCAGGCGTATCTTATCCAGAAAGGTCAGTTCCTGCAGATTTTCGTTCCAAACAAGCAGGAGCTCACATGATCAGCTGCTTGAAGACTGAGACCAAGTGGAATCAGGTGTGCTCCTGATGGTTTGAAGCAAAACCTGCACCCCTAGTAAGGGCTCTATTGGAAATGCAAGATGCAATTCAGTCAGTCTGAAGATTTTTTTTCTTTTATTAGGTTTCCACAGTGCTTAGCTTATAACTGTTCACACAAAAGTAAAATGGATTTTCCGGAACATTTTGCTCCTGGCATGCACAGAGATTCATTTCACAAAATTAGAAGCAAGATAACAAATTCATTACTGTGGTTAAAAAAAAAAGTTTTATTTTATCTGAAAATGAGTGTGAAATCCAATAATCTCCTACAGTTATGCTACTGTTTAGTTTTCCAGCCCAGCTTTGGAAATGTAATCTTCCCCACCAGCCAGGACTTACATACGCAGACGGTGAAATGAGATACTGCTGTGACATAATGTATTAGGATGTGCAGCTATTCATTTCTATATTCACACATAAATTGCTTTTACAGAATAATTAAATGACATTTAGATGCCATTAAGTGAAAGAGATAATATTACATACCATTATATGAGCTGAAGAGGATTCCTTGGGGTGGAAAATTGAGAGAATATAAAAGTATGTGCAAATAATTTAAACAGTTTTTTATAACAAATACATGGGGTAATCATTTCTTACAAAAAAAAGTCACATTCATAAAAGAATACTTAGTTTCTTCTTTTCTTCTTTATCTTGTACTGGAGCTAAAGGGACCAGGATTCTTTTTAACTTTGCTGGAATGCACGGCTTATATCACCTAACCTATTACATAACAAATGTTTTATACTCATTATAAAATGTTATGAATGTGTTCTTAAACTGTTAAACTGTTGTCCAATATGCAAAACATTGTCACCTTCAATAAATGACTTTAATTATATTTAAACAAGGTCGAACTACCTCTCTCAGCAGAGCTGAATTATAATGCACCATCTGTGTAGCAGGCCTAACTGACTTCTTGAGTATCACTACATGCACTTCAAAATCATTGTTTTTATTAAAATAGTACACTTCTAGCCAACAAGCCATTAGGGGAGTTCTTGTATGAGAGAGTATCTTCATTTAACACAGAAATGAGAGACTTCCTGCACTCTTGATACACATACAACGTGTATACTATGTATGCTGTATATTTATGTCCATGAAGACGATGAGTTCATGAACTAAGAACTCCTTGCACTCAGACTTTCCTTTTAATGCTCAAAAAAGTAATATCAGACATTTTCTTTGCTACTTTTTATATGCAATTGTAAACATGTACCTGCATGAAATATAAATAAAGAGAAAGGGAGCGAGAGAGCAATGAGGTGGGCTAGAATGGCGGATTATCTGAGGTGAGGTGGGTTGTCTGTTTCTACAAATCAAATGCCTTTTAAAGTGAAACTCAGCCAGACATGTTAACGTCTGGTCAATAGCACCAACTGGACAATGGAGCTCGAAAAACAGACACCTGGCAACTCCAGTTAAACATACGTAGGTGTGATGTAGACACAAAGGGTTACAGATATAGTGAACCTTTTTTTTTAAATTTAACAAAGTCAATAAATGTTGCTAGACCTACTAAATTGCTGCCATGAACACACCAGGCTATAGCATCAATGAATTCAATCCAGGGCAGAGCTACAGTCTGTAGTAGTTAGGCAATATCCCAAAGAAAAGAAACAGGAATGATGCTTCATACACCCATATTTCCCATGTGTCTGTCTTGCACAGTTATGTAAGTACATGATGGGAAATTTGCTTTGTTTAAGCCATACTTGTTTAAAAATGACAAATTTTAAGTTTTTTTTTAATCAATTTAACAACCAAAATCAATCAAACACCTCTAAAAACAAAGTGTAAATGTGGTGCAAGTGAATTTTGTGGTGGGTGGGAGTGGGGGGCGGGGTTTGGACTAGCTTGTGTTGGTTCGTAACTGTGAGTGAGTTAACACATGCCACAAATTTCTCTTAACCTGCTCAAACAGCAAACCATGGTTTAAGGCACAGCATTTTATACAAAACCTGCAGTCTAAAATATTTGCCTGCAGTGATCAGCTACCCAGAGAAGTTTCATTTATTGTTATAGTTCATGGGTTCAAGTCATCTTTAGAAAATTTTGCGAGTGACAAAGCAGCGTTTGGGCTAAGTTATAAATAACATGCAGAAATATTGCAGGTGAGGTCAGGTCGAGTTGTTTATTAACAAATATTTTTGCGGGTAGAACGGTGCAGGTTGGTTTTCATAACATGTCTGGTGGGCACAAGTAATGAAAAACCTTAAGCCGCGCATCTCTAGTTCATAGTCATTCAAGTCATTCTGTTCTCTAAACCAAGTGCACTAGTTTAGTGAAGGCCTGGATGTGGTTTGAGAGAAGTTTGGAGCTTATATTACCTCCAAACATGTCTTGGCTAGTTTAAGTGGAAAGCTTTATCTCGTTTAAGTGGACAATTTTGTACATTTGATTATTTTACAACATGCAGAAACAATTCAAGATTTGCTAGTAATGCTTGATTCCTCATATTTGCTATAGCACTAACTTAATATGTAGTCAGCAGAAGATTTTTCATATAATGCCAGTGGATTCTTGCTGCTGCTATTCATCAGAAACATTATTCTTTTACCGTTCTTTCAGGTTTCACTTGAAAAGTATTTATTTGACCTGAAATCAGACGTGCACACTGTCTGTGATGCTTCGACTAAACTTGGTGGCATCCAGTTGGCATTGGTTAGGTATCCACAGAAACTAAATTAAATGAATTCAAGCAATTAAAACATTTTTTACTTTTCTGTGTCATGCAAAGAGACTTGGAATGTGAAAAAGTAAAACAAAGTAAAAGTAAAAAAGTATAAAAATAAACTAAAAAGTGAGTATACTTATTAATATGAATATACACACAAATTCAGCATCCTTTAGATACCAAACATGTCTTGACTGATCAGCTGCACTTGGGGTAAGGGGGAAAACTGGGCAAATTAGATTTTTGGCGAACCATTCCTTTAACGCCTCTTCTTGCTAAACTCTCGATTTTCTCTTGCTTTGATGTTCTCATATATTACCATCACAAATGGATAGTGTTACATAAGAATACTGTGAAATGGGTCAAATTACACACAGCTCATTTGCTTACTTGTCTTCGCCTGTCGCCCTTGATGTGGGGCTTTTTTGTCATGTTGGTCTAACTTGCTCCTTTATACTGATTTTGGAGACGGCATTGCTACTTCAGGCTCAGTCGTGTGGCACAATTCAGATGATTTACCAAAAGCTGACATTTACTGCCCAGTATATCAGTGTTGGACAGCCTGTCGGCTCTTATCTAAAAGCAGAAGTAGAATGACTGGACCATGAAGCGTGTAGAAATGGGATCTTCACAGCTGTGGCCGTGCTTTGTGGTGGTAAGTGAGCCGAGGCTAGTGTGCCTGTGTATGTGTGCAACCTGAACTGTTTGTGTGGCTTGCACAGTTATCTGTTTGTTAAAGATCGTTGCGATATTGGGTTTGCATTATTAATATCGCAGAAAGCTGCAGAATACAAATGAGCCCCCTAACCAATCGCAATTATTGTTGTGAGCATCCTGGCCAATCTCATCTGTGGCTGTTGCAAGGTATTCATGCAATCCAACAAAAGAAAATAATGCAGGCCACTCTTTGACCATGACCCATATTTGGACCGCCATTATATTTTCAGTATATTATCACAACTTACAGCGATTGTAGTATTTTTCCATACTGTCTTGCCTTGCTGTCCATTTTCACTGGAATGAAATGTTAGTGCTAGGCTGATAAATTTTCTCCTTCGGGGTTCACAGGCCCTCTAAAGTAACTGTCAGATTCAGACAGAGCCTAGGGTCATTGGATAATGGCTGACATTCACATCTTCGCCAACATCCAGCATTATGTCATGCCCCATCCAGTGTCCTCTTCACTCTAAGACACTTTCATTTGAAATTCAAATCCTGGAGCAAAATGGGCAAATGCGAAATGAGTTTCATTAGATCTTACAGTGATTGTTGTAGATCCAACTCAGAAGATTCATAGTTTAATTTAATTCTGGAATGCAAACGGCTTCTGTTGAACCATTAGTCAGCCAACCCCCAGCCTCAGGAGTGTATGCAATTAACACTGCTGATTAGTTTTCCAGAGGTATGTCCAACATCGCGATTTGAGCCTGGAATCTTAGCTTGCATGGTTGTAAGTTTATTTTTCGTGTCTGTGGCTTTAGCTGTACGGCCAATAGCTGGGAAAGCTGGCAGCAGACTTCATAAGACTGTCATGAAAAAGTGCCTCAGTAAAAAGTGATGCACCACTACCAGAGAGAAAATTCAGGGTTTACCTGGTCTAAGCTAAAATGGTCCATGTCACAGAAAACTGAATTTTACTTTTATTTAATAATAGGTTGATGCTGTACATAAACTTTGCATTAATTTATGCAAATATAGCTGCTTTTAATTCACATTTATTTCACAAACAACCCATAGACTTACAAACATTGATGTATGCCTAGTCAACCTACAGGAGTTCAATCACTTTTAAAAATTTTCCACTGGGATCTAATGTAAGCATCAGAATGTTTCTAGTAGACTATCTATTATGGAACAAGATGACACATCTTTTCATTTTAGTCATGGTTTGCTCAGCAAAAACACCACCATATTTAACATTGAACAGTTTCACAGGAAAAAGTTTGAGCTAATTGGGTAGATTTTATTATATATTCGGTGATAATAAATTAATTCCTTCTTGCAATATGACTGGCTGAGAGGCATGCTAGAAGAATAATTACAAATAACAAACCTGCCAGAAAGAACTATAAGAACTATAAGAACTATAGAACGTGCCTTTAAGAACTATAACATCTTGTCCAGTCAGCTTGCTCATAGTTTGTTTCGACTTGACGATTCCAGTGTATGATAGTTATCCTTGGGTTTTTGCTACAAGATGCACTAAGAAAAGTTTGCTCTGCCCATCATTTCCACATGAATTAAATATATATTACATTAACACAATTCTGTCCTTCAGCTGACATACTTTTTGCAATAACTGTGTTAATGTGATATATTTTATTCATGTTGATCTACACATTTTAATCATGTCAGTTCAGTGCATCACTGTTTTCAGTAGCATTTACATGCAGAAGCGCTAAACTGGAGCTATTTTTCTTCATGGAGTTTAAGTAAACTTTCTTGATAGTTTGGGGATTCTTTCAGTTTGTTGTGTCCTCATTGTCTCAGATTCTGAGAATGAAAATCATAAATTGTAATCACAACAATACACTTAATCTACAGCACTCGACTTTCGGATCATGTCTTGCATGGTAAAGCTTCGTTTTAAACTGAAACTAAATAACTAGAAACTGTAAACAATTAGTGATTCAGAGCTTATAAAGATGTAGCACATGTATGTGTTAAAACAGTGTGTTTTAACACATACATGTGCTACATCTTTATATCCTTTTTAGGAGAAAGGATGCTTTATTCTATCTTTGGTCCATATTGCTTTCATACATCAGTTTGTTTAAAAGTGCACTGAGACCAACGTCATAGCTGGGTCTATCGGGCAGCTGGTGGCCTAGTGGTTGTGGAGTTGCCCCTGTGATCAAAAAGTCGTGGGTTCGAATCCCAAGACTGCTAGTGGCACCTCTGAGGTACCCTTGAGCAACGTACCGTGCCCACACACTGCTACCTGGGCGCTGCGTTCCTGGCTGCCCACTGCTTCACTTGGTGAATGGGTTAAATGCAGAGAAAGAATTTCATGCTGTTCACACTGTGTGCTGTGGAGTGTTCACATATGACAAATGGACACTTAACTTAGTTTTCATGCTTTCCTACATTTAAACTCCTTTCATGTCTAGTTTATGGTTTTTGGAAGCACATGCTGACGCTGATTAAGGTAGTTAAAATTGCCATAAAAATCAAAAGATCAATACATTTTTAAAACTAACCTGAAATCAAAAGTTTTTGCCTTGTTAATGTGTCCAGCCAGAGTAAGCACGGTTCATCATATCATAGCATGAAACAGACAAAATTTATGTTTTCTCATTTAATCCAAGATTACCAAGAAACCTCAGTGGTCATGTTCCAGCACCCCCCTCCTGCCACTCCTACTTAACACTCAGCTCAGCGACCCTCCCTGATTCTGTGGTGACTCAGAAATACGGATTTTTGGAAGGAAAATTGATTCTTTCCGGTTTGTGTTGACTGGCCAAAGTTCTGCTTCACTGAGATGAAGACTGGATTTGCTTGTTTGTTTCTTTCATTGTTTGTGTCTGCAATGAATCATTGGAGAATAGCCTTCTATTGACCTCACATAGACAATTTGACTCAACATCTTTGAGAACTGGAACAAATGGTGTGTAAAAGATTCATGAGACGATGAGATTTGTTTTGGAAAAAATGGACATCATGTGGTTTGTCAGTATGTTGAAGCACAGTGGGTCTTCATCTACTGCTGAGCGATCAATCATATCATTGATTAAGACAACTTGAGTGGGCAAAATACCCACTGGATTGGGGTGTGTGTGTGTGTGTGTGTGTGTGTGTGTGTGTGTGTGTGTGTGTGTGTTTGTGTGCATGTGTGCGTGTGTGTGTGGGTGTGTGTGCGTGTGTGTGTGTGTGTGTGTGTGTGTAATGGAAAGAGCTTAGCAGAGTGAATGGTGTGATAATGAACTAAATGTGCATTTGAGAGAAATAGGTGCATAAATGAATAAAAAAAAAAAAACACTAAAAAAGGTGTGTATGTCTGTGTGTATGTGTGTGTCTCTGTGTATATGTGGGGGGTGATAAAGCAGTAGAAAAAGAAAGAGCAGATGGGAAAAATGAGACCGCACAGTAAGAGGAATTAGTGCCTATGATGAAGGGAAGGAGAGTGTGTGTGTGTGAGAGAGAGAGAGAGCGAGAGAGAGAGATACATAGAGAGAGAGAGAGAAAGAGAAAAATGCAGCAGAAGACTGGCGGTTGACTGGATGAGAGGACACACGCTGGAGGAGGAGAGGAGAGCGGAGGATACCTGAGCTCCGTCTGACTCTACAGCATCCTCATCCTAAGAGAGAGAGCACAGCGGCGGCAGCGCACCATCATTGTCTCTGCTTCCAGCCACAGTCCTCTACACACACTCTTATCCGCATCAAACCAGGCAAGCCTTTTCTTTCAGATCTTTGATCTATACAAACAGTTCTTATGTGCAGTGTTTTTACCTAGCATTTCATTACTTCCCAGATCCTTTTAGGGAAATGACAACAAAATATAGCACAGGATAGACTGACTTGAAGTGTTTGGAAGATCTGGATTGATGGGGAGCATTGTTTTTGTTTAGTTATTTTGCTGTGCTTCATTCAGGATCAAAGATTTTATTTTGCATACAAGCTGTAATAAGATTAAATGGTGAAACGGTACCCCCAAACCTTTCTGATCAACATATCACCACTGTCCAAAAAAACAAGTATTTCTAAAATGGTAACTTTACAAGAGAAGGCAAAAAACACTTTACTTTTAATGTAAGTTTGTGTGAAATCAATGTTTTATCAATTTGTTTTGAGAATTTTTAATTTGCTATTTTGGAGCATTTCTATTGCTCATCAGGAAAGTTCTGAAGAACAACTGCTGTGTTCAAATCATACAGAAAAAAAATGAAGATGATTTACTTTGGACAGCAATTCTATTGTGTAAGAGGGTGACCTATGGATAACTGAGAAAAAATTGGGGCTAATGCAATGAAAGGGTAAAAAAGGAGGAAGGTTTAATAGATTAGTTTTGAATAAAATGCCACCCACACACACACACACAGAAAGAGAGAGAGAGAGAGAGAGAGAGAGAGAAAGACAGGCATTAATTTTGTGTATTACTTTAGTGTTTGATGATTTTAGTCTTTCAGTTCTTTGCTATTTATTGCAGTGGACAGAGTTATCAAAGGAGCGTTTATGAATCCTGTAATGCTGTCAGATCAATCATCTGCAGCCTAGAGACATAGGCAGGAAATGAAAGAGCACTTTATATCTTAGAGCTGTCCACAGGTTCCAAATACGGAAACTCTCCCTCATAACCGCAGGCCGTCGGGGACATTGCACTTTTGTTATCTGTTATTTCTTATAATTGTGTTTGCACCGCAAACTTTTGTGCTGAAAAAAAAAAGCTCTGCACTGAAATGAACAAACTAACAGGCTATTAATTCCAGAGCCTTAATGGAAACTTAATTTCCATATTAATGGCATTACTTTGGATACAGACGATGTTGACACTGTTTCTCATCCACTTGTGTGGATTATTTATGTTTGTAAAGGTAATAATAATCTGAGGTTGCCAGCTGAAGCTTTGCCAGGTTTCATAGCTGACGCACCTGAACAGCAAAGGGGGGTGGGGGCATGTTTTTGGGACAATTTTTGCTCTCAAGCCCAAGGTTGCTGTATAACTCATGCAAAAGCCAATAATTTACTTCATTCTCTCTCTCTCTCTCTCTCTCTCTCTCTATATATATATATCAAAGATCAAAATCAGAACTGCAGTATATTATGCTGACCACATCTGTGTAGCAAGGAGACTCAAATATATCACCTTTAAGGGTTACAGAGGGTAGAAGAGACAGAGTGAGAATAGAGGGAGCATCACCAATTTGCTCCTGTCTACAGGGAACCCAATTCATTGCCTTTTTATGGTGTATCCACAATAAATTTGAATGCTGTCCTGAAGATAACCCCATTAGGCATCTCTGCACAGTCCTGCTGGCAGGAAGTGAAAGGAAGCTCTATTTCATTTGGTTATGCAAGATATTGTCACTTAACTTTGGGTGGTCAGATGTTCTCCAGTGCTGTAAAATTCATGTGAAACAAAATTCTGAACACTATGATGTATAGAGTATTGTGTATTATTACAGACCAATTGCACTGAAATGATTATTATTATTATTGATTTGGTTATTAATTATTAAATTGTTGGATGGGTTTAGTCCCAGGCATTTGGCATTAACTTGAATTATGGCTGTTTAATTCCACCCAGACATGACCCAAATGACCAAATTTCAGAACACCCCATTGAGGGTTTTAAATTGAGTTCCAACACCCTCTGGAAATAACCAGCCATTTATGAAGAAATTACTTTTCTCAACAGCTTAAAGTAAGCCCAACTATTTAGAAGTAACAGAGGTGGTAGGTTAGTTGGAAGACACCGTGATATTACCACAAGGTGGAGTATAATCACTCATTATAAATGTGCAGAAAATGTGGCCTGATTACAGCACAGCAATACAGGGGTCAGCTATTATTATTATTATTATTATTATTATTATTATTATTATTATTATTATTATTATTATTTCTACCTTAAAAGGGCATTTTCCTTAGCCTTCAGAACTTTGTAATGTTCAAAGTCCCTCAGGTCCCCAAAAAAAAGAACTTTGACTGTTGCAGTCACCAACATGACTGAAATGATGAATTATTTTTGGAAAGAAGTATGCTGACATATTCTTATTATATAGAAATGACATATACATTTGAATCCAGTAAACTGAATGCGGCACTTTTTTTGGTACGTTTCCTTCCTTGGCCCCTCTAAACTAAGCAACACTGTGCTACTGGGAACACACTGCTCCATTTAGCCCTCCTAACAAAGGAGGGCAAAAAAATGTCATTTATCTAAAATATATTGCGAGACGCTTTATTCACCGTTCAGAAGATATCAACATATTGAAAAATATAATGCTGCATTTGAAGACCGGACAATATGTGATGACATGAGTGCAAAATCCTGTGCTATATTTGACAGTGTGTGGAGGTTTAAAGCCTCTGCGTCAGCAGCCAGCACTAGGAGGCCACAGGCAGCTTGTGCTTGGCGCTTTGATCAGTTTTTTGACGCCCATGTGAAATGCAGCCATGAAGCACGATAGGAGAGTGATATGACTCCAGTGCGAGCCACTGTATAGGAACGTGAGAGGCATGTGAATAAAGGCCACTCCTTTAATATTCTTCCCTACAACTTGAATTTGCAGAGTGTGCTGTCATATGTCAGATGGTATTAAGCCAATAAACAACCTAATAAAAGTAGCCATCCTCTCTCTCTCTCTCTCTCTCTCTCTCTCTCTCTCTCTCTCTCGGCTGCATACGCTGATGCTCATTGATAATCCAGACCCCAGATAATCCTGTGTTATAGTGCAGAGAGAGGAGATTAGTTATTAATTAAGATGCTGCCTGCTTCTATGTATTAGTACAATAAAGTCTAAACCTTCTTTGTGCAGCCGCGCTGCATGTGCAGCATAATACAGGTGCGAGTTTGTATTGTTTGATTTAACCTTTAATCTTCCATTTGGATTCAGCTTTAGAGCCCGTAGGCCTAAACCAACATGTAACAGAACTCTCTGTGAAAGAAAAGCAAGCTTTTTGGACGCTGAAAGAAGAGATTGTTTTATCAGTATCATCAGTACTGCAAAATCAGTGGATGTTTTAAAAGAACAGGAAACCACAGGTATATTAGAACCTGGCTGAGGATAATAAATACACTGTGAGTAATGCAGTGAACCCATTTACGTTTCATTTATATGTATAGACAGGTTGACTTTGACTTCTATGACATTTACAAATGACAAAAATATGGCCTAAATGGGATGGGTGGACTCTACGCACAACAACCTTTCGTCCAGTTCAAATCATGATAAAGCATTTTCTCTTCTACTTACTAATGCAGATGTGACATGGCTTGAAAATTTTGAATCTGCACTTAGAATTTCTACTGTTTTGTTTTCATGAGCTACAAATTAGAAATAATTATAATAAATTATATAAATCAATAAGAAATGGCACCATGATTTTGTTATCTCTGGCAATAACTGCTACTGTAAACAGGTTAATAATGACATTTGCACCACAGGCATATAGAGTTCAGAAGCACAAGGCTAAAGTGCTATTGTACAATAAGAACATGTACATGTGCTCTTATATGTATATTTGTGGTGCATATTTTACAGCTTTGAATGTGACTGGGAACCTGACATGTAGTGTATCCATTTTATAACAAAAACAAATTACATTCCCTTGTCTTTGTAGCTTATTGCCTTTTTTCTTGACATTTAGTTTTACTATACAAAGCAATGGTCACATACACCACAATGTCTTTAATACCTAGAATAACAATCGTAATGAAATGTTCCACAAATACTTCAGATGTGCAGACTCGAAGATGCGGTACTGCAGTTAAATGACTGGTTGTTCCCTACTTTGCCATAATGGCCACTCAGTGTGTGATGATTGATCAAAAAATGACTCTGGCCTCCATGTGTGATGCTCCATTGCTACAGTAATATCTGTACTTAGAGAGAGAGCCCAAGAGTGCAATGTCTGATGGAGTATCTCAACGGATGCTTGGTTTCATTATAATAGAGACAGTGTCTCCACGACAGAATGGCCCTCGAGAGCTTGTACAAAAGGGACTACTACTGTACAATTTACCGCCATCATGCAGCCACATGGGTATTTACAAAGATACATCTCTGCAGATTGCCCTACACTGCAATATACATATGATTTTTTAATGATATATATGATTATATATGTATATATATTAGTGCTGGGCACGTTAACGCGTTATTATCTCGTTAACACATTATTTACTTAACGCCAACAATTAATTTATCGCGCGTTAACGCAGGTTTCTTTTTAACCCTTTTATTTTGAAAGTGTGTTGCATTGTTGTGCTCGGGGTGCGAGCAGCACGCAGCGCTCTGAGTCTCGGCTGGTTTTCGCGGGGTCAGGTGTCCCATTACTTT
>JBBPCZ010141512.1:7780-20318 GCA_037974445.1 Brycinus macrolepidotus | reverse complement strand
TACCTCAGAGGTGCCTAGCAGTCTTGGGAATCGAACCCATGACTTCCTGATCGCAGGGCGAACGCCCTAACCACTAGGCTACCAGCTGCCCGTTTAGGTAAACCTCTTCAACTGCTCATTATCGCAAATATCCAATCAGCCAATCAAATTGCAGGAACTCTGCATTTAGGCGTGTACACCTGGTTCAGATGACCTGCTGAAGTTCAAATCATCAGAATGGAGAAGAAAGTGACTTAAGTGAACGTGGCGTGGTTGTTGATCTGAACATTTCAGAAACTGGTAATCTACTGGGAATTTCCCTCATGACCATCTCCGGGGTTTATAGAGAACATTCTGGAAAAGAGAAAATATCCAGTGAGGGCAGTCCTCTTGTTGATACCAGAGTTCAGAGGAGACTGGCCAGGCTGGTTTGAGCTGATAAGAAGGCGACAGTGACTAAAATTACCACTTGTTGCAACCAAGATCTCTAGTAGAGCATCTCTGAACGTACCACATATCCATCCAAGCAGTAGATGGGCTCCAGCAGCCGGAGATCACACCGGTTCCACTCCTGCTAGATAAGAACAGGAACCTGAGGATACAATTTGCCTGTCCTCGCCAAAACTAGACAATAGAAGACTGGAAGAACATTGCCTGGTCTGATGAGTCTCGATTTCTGCTGCTACATTCTGATGGTGGGGTCAGAATATGGTGTAAACAACATAAAAAGCATGGATCCATCCTGCTTTGTATCAGTGGTTCAGGCTGCTGGTGGTGTGATGGTCTGGTTGATGTTTTTCTTGGCACATTTTGGGCCCCTTAGTACCAACTAAGCATCCTTTAAACACCACAGCCCACATGAGTAATGTTGCTGACCACTTCCATCCCTTTATGACCAGTGTACCATCTTCTGGCGCCACGTCTAGCAGGATAAAGCTCAAATCATCTCAAACTGGTTTCTTGACCATGATGATGTGTTCACTGAAACGGCCTCCACCGTCACCAGATCTCAGACCAGTAGAGAAGTTTTGGGACATGGTGGAATGGGAGATCCGCATCATGGATGTGCAGCCAACAATATCACCACAAATGTCACAACTTATGCAATAGTATTATTATGTGCAATATGTCACCATTATGTGTAATAACAGACTCGGTATAGAGAACAACTCCAAACCACTACTTTTGTTAATTTGTAAACTACTTCAACAGTACGTTTATTTATTTATCTTGAGTAATTATATCCCCCTCTCTTACTGACCAAAGCTTTTTGTGTACTTAGCATAGTGTACTTAGTACTAAGCATGTTTAGAGTATTTCCAGAGAGTTTTAATTTGACTTTATATTGTTCTTGTCTCTGTGTCTGTGGAGGTGTAGCATTAGCAGTTTCCTCTGGGATCAGTTGTCTTCTGATTCTGATTCTAAAATCTGCAGGGACTGTGTGATGCGGTCATGTCAATATGGACCACAATCTCTGTGGAACGTTCTGATGCAAGAGGGTTCGAACCCAGTTTAAGCAATGTGTACCTAATAAAGTGGCCAGTGAGTGTAGATGTTGAAATAAAATAGCACCACACAAGTCTGGCAGACAGACCTAATTTGCTCTCTGCTCTACTTTTCTTTACAAATCCATGGTGGGATTTCTGCAGGTTCTTATTGTTGATTCTGTGACATTAACGTTTAATAATGTTTCTATATCACTTCACCTCATTTAACTCATACAGAGTGTGATCCATTTTTGCTTTACGCTACTGCACATATATTTTATATTGGATTATTATTATTATTATTATTATTATTATTATTATTATGTGCAATAGTCTTACCATGTGCAGTATCACTGCTTATGCCAATATTATTCATCTACTACTGATCTCTATTACGTGCAATAACAGATTCGGTATAGTGAACAACTCCAAATCACTGCTTGTGTTAGTAATAAGTTATTTAACTGAGTAACAGTTTTTGTTTGAGTTTTATTTTAAACGTTGTTTTATATTGTTTCTGTCCCTGTGTGTCTGTGCAGCAGTAGCAGCAATTTCCTCTGGGATCAATAAATCAGTTTTCAGAGTCAGTTTTCTGATTCTGATTAATATGATAGGGTCCCACAGTGGCGCAGGTTTGGGGGTTTGAATCAGGGTCCTGGCCTTGTGTGTGTGTGGAGTTTGTATGTTCTCCCCGTGGTGGTGTGGATTTCCTCCGGGGTCTCCTGCTTCTCCCACAGTCCAAACACATACGTGTCAGGTGAACTGGGGATTTTAAATTGACCGTAGGGGTGAGTGTGTGTGTGTGTGTGTGTGTGTGTGTGTGCCTTGCGGTGGGCTGGCGCCCCGCCCAGGGTGAGTCCCTGCCTCGCGCCTGTAGACCCCGGGATAGGCTCCGGGTACCCACGACGCTAGTAAGGATTAAGCGGTTACAGAAAATGAATGAATGATTAATATGATCATGTCTGTTAGTGTACAGTGATGGTGTATGTGAATTACAGTGTTGAGATAAAGGCAGTAACTTCCACAGATTTTTTTTACAGTGATTAACGTGTTTTACAGATGAAGGGAAATTCCACTGACTCAAAATGCATGTTTAATTTAGTGTCTGAGATGTAAACAGAGTCATTCAGAATGTTTCGTGTGAAATGGTTCACTGTAGAAACTCTGATAGAACTCAAACACAAATACAACCGTTCACTATCGACCCCAAGTGTTGACATGTCTCTGAGTGTTTATATGGATGTTGATGATGGTAAAATAGTAGCAAATCTGAATTAAATCAGTTTTCTTTGGGGACTGTTTTGCCTCACGATGCCCTGCATGTACGAGGCGGCACGGCCATAACCATAATTTCATGGAATAACTTTCTGTGAGGGAGCTTTATGGGCAGATGTCTGGTTCTGTTCACCTTGACTGTGAACAATTCTGCCTCACACAAAACCCACTCTGAACCACTTTGTCTACATCTTAAGCAGTTAATGTTGTTAAAATTTATCTTTGATATGGCTTAGTCATTCCTATGTGGACTGCCAGTCTGCTGTCCAGTGATCTTATACAACGGTTTACACTTTGTAGTCTTTTCTTCTGCTAAATTACAAGCAAAAGTGTGCTGTAGCACTTCTTCTTACAGCTGCTTCTGTATCTTCACTTCCCATCTGAGATACGGAGGGCATCAGGTTGTTGGGTCATCTCTGTGCTTCTGGGTCTGAAGCAATGGACAACACCCTTTCCTTGAATCATGTCTGGTTGAGTAATCTCAATAAACTTGCTTAAGTTGTTTATATGTGGTTTCTGACACTTTATAACCTCTTAGACAGAAGCTTGGACCACATTCAGGCCTGAAGAAGGTTGGCAAACCTGGTCCATGTTCACAGATGTGTGTCATACACACTGTTAGAAACCATATACACTATAGGCCAGAAGCGTGAGCCCACCCTGAGATTTATAAAAAAAATAGATGATATGCTGTTCTTTCCAAATTTTATTACAAGAAAACATTAAAATCCCTAAAACAAATGTACCCGACTGTTGAAGTGTAACAATACACACTGTAAGTGCAGTTTAGTGGATGTAAAAGATTATCCAAATAACCCCCTTGCCTTTATCACAGGAGCACAGATTCACCACATCTTTTCTAGCATTTTGGAAACAACTTGTGCCCAAACCCTCCCAGCACCTTTTCAAGCAGCAAACAGTTCTGTCTTATTTACTGGACGCTCATTTGGAACTTGTGGGTCCAGCTCATCCCTGCAGCTCAGTGGGAGAAAGAACTAGAGACTGGGGGGGACAAGACATCGTTCTCTAAACGTTCTGCTTTTCTCTTGGCTGGATATAATTTGGGCACAATTTTGAAGGGATACTTTTCATTTTCATGATCGAAAATGTCAGTCACTATAGACAGAGGTGATATGTCTCTTCAAAACCAATAATTTGAGCCTTTGTGGATAAATAATACTACAGACTATAAAATATTGAAAACCAGTTATAGGTGACTTAACTCGACTTGGTGTGTGCTGATGTCACATCCGCGTCGCCACCGCTGTGCCTCCAGCGTTCGCAGTCACCGGACTACTGAGCTGGAGGTGTCCTGTCACGCCCCCCTGTCCACGTGGAGGTTTGTTTTGGTTTGGTGCGTTGCTAGGTGGCGCACCTGTTTTACCTTCAGCCCTCATGTTCTCCTTAGACTGATGTCATCAAGTTTCCCTTGTTTTTCCAGGTGTCTCCCCTCATTAGTTAAGTATGTGATTATTGTCTCGTGAGTCTGATTGATCCTAGCTGGTCCAGTAGTCCGGTGTTTGGTCACCGAGCTCCTGACCATCATGCTTCTCCTCAGGCCCCTCTCATGTTCCGGTTTCAGTGTGGACTACTCCCAGCGCGGCAGAAGCGCCTCCAGGTTTGGATTCCCCATGTGTAGCTCCAGCAAGGGTTGGAGCGTCTGAACTCTAGTGTTCCTCTAGGCTCCCAAGGGGGAGCGTGAACTTCATCGGGACTGGTCCAGTCGGATAGGAGGACCCTTCCTCTGATGAAGCAGTTCCCTCAAGCCAAGCCAAAAGAAAGCGAGAGTGCTTATATCCTCACGTGTCTGTTTACGTGCTTTGTGTTATTAAAAGCTACCTTGATTTGAAAAACTTCTGCATTTGTGTCCTCCTTGCCTGAGGCAACATGACAGCTGATGTAGGCCTGCAGCACTAACTGGTAGAATGTAAAGTTTTATTACTCATTAAGTACTTTGACCTTCTTTGTTGCCCCAGTGTTAAACCCCAGACATCTAACAAATCTGGTCACATTTGGTTGTAATGATACAGTCGATAGACGATTAAGGGCTACATATGATCACAATATTTTCAATTTAGAATGAAATTTGACAAGAAAAGATGACTTCGGTTCTGGCACAGTTTCTAATTAGACCAGAGCTGGATGGGGATGTTTCAGGTGAAGGTGCTGGACTGGGTTGTTAATCAGTGCTTGTTTAACACTATAACCAATTTCAGATACATCAAATATCATAATTAATAGAATCATTACTCTCCACGATGCACATTATCACATTTTTGCATCCCAATATTTCAATGCATTGTTACACCCCTTTTTTTTGTTAAATCTAAATGACCTTTTACTCCATGCCACTTAACCTGAGGTGTCGGGTCAAAATAGCGAGGGCATTTTTCACTCTGACTATAGTTTCGTTTTCCTTATCACTCATCTCTCACCCCGCTTCAGAAATACACGCAGTGCTTTGTCTTTTCAGGCAGCAGATTGTGTGAAGCCCTCACAAGTCTTAAATGAAGGAGCAAAACAGAACGACAAACAAACCGTGACTAATAGAGGCTTTTTACTTCTGATTTTTTTTTACTTCTTTTTTTCGGCTTTTTTGGT
Source organism: Brycinus macrolepidotus (assembly GCA_037974445.1). NCBI lineage: Eukaryota > Metazoa > Chordata > Actinopteri > Characiformes > Alestidae > Brycinus > Brycinus macrolepidotus. The sequence continues at coordinate 14,976 of JBBPCZ010141512.1, read as the reverse complement.
GATTTGAAAGACTCAAAGCCTTTCCAAAAGAAAAAGGAATGCCCTTATTTTTACACAATATGATAATTAGGTTAATAAAAAGAATTGCAGATTAAAAATATATACAAAAACATACACAGCAGACGAGTTTACCCACTTCAGCTGAGAGAAATACCTTTAATACTTTGAGATATCCTAACAGTTATTGTCCTGAAATGTTTGAGAGTTATAGTAATGTGTAATTTCAGTTTGATAATTAGCTTAGCCTTATATAATACTGAAATAACCATTATGAGATATAGCATGTTATAAACAGTACAGTGTAAACGTCTTGAGCCACACCATCCTTTCTTCATATTTTTCTTCCAAAAATCCAGACTTTATAGATAACTTCAGGCTGGGTTGAAGGTATCAATTTAATTCAATTCAGTGTTATTTATAAAGTTCTTTTTAAAACCGATGTCACACAGCAGCTTCACAAAATGCGGGTTTGAACCCCTAGTGATTGAGCCGAGGGCGACAGAGGTGAGGCGAAACAACCTAAAGCTGGAGGAAGGAACCTCAGCAGGAACAAAGACTCAAAAAGGGGAACCTATCCTCCTCTAGTCGACACCAGATAGTGAAAGAGACTGAAGACTTTTGGATAACATTGTGTATTACATTCTAGAACATGATCCAGTCCAGCACAGTCAGTCTGTAAGTGTAAGAATGATGAAGTTTGTCTGCCTGAGAGGAACAGCAAGCAAGGTTTTATCTGATGACATGTTGCTGAACTACTTTGCAGCTGAACTGCTACTCACACACACAACCACACTACTCACATGCCCCTAAATATTACATGAAAAAATAAACAAACAAACTCAGGCTGCAGGCAAACCACGTTTACCAGGGAGACCTTTCAGCAGGCAAACAAAGGCTAGTCTTCATTAAAAACAACCGATTAACATCTAAATGGGGTGGTTTTATGGACCGTGAGAGATTCTGGATGCAGTTCAGTCTTTTCACAGAAATATCAGCGCTTTTAATGTAGTTCAGGTTTTAAAGACAAACACAAACATCTAGAATCTAGAACATTCTCCTTCCTTCCATTCTGGTCCATTCGGTTTGAAGGACAACTGCATTAGAATGTCCTTGGTTATCCAGTCAGTGTATAAAATAATATCAACAACAACAATATATTATTATTATTATTGTTGTTGTTGTTGTTTTTGTTGTTGTTGTTGTTTTATTGTAACTAAATTGATACTTTATTGACCCAAAGGGGAAAGTTTGGCTGCTATAGTAACAAAAAGGACATTTAACTGAAGGGTATTGTTCATAAGGCTACATAACACCTACTTAAAACTGTTATGGCAGCTGACATAAGCCTTCATTAACATTTTATAAAGGTTTATTAAAAAAGATTTATTAGCAAAAATGTCAGTTTTTCTATATGGCTTATTTAATAAACGGCTTATGTAGATGTTACGTAGTTCATAAACACTACTGTAGTGTTTATAAAGGTTTATTCCAACATGCATCGTCTGTCATTACACCTTCTGGGGTGAAACTGAAAGCATCCTTGATTACAGGTTAATGTAGGTCAACGTCAGTTGTCGTAAAAGGTTTATGTTGATGTTGCATAGCTTTATGAACTCTGCCCTACTGTAAAGTGTTTATAAAGGTTTTATACCAATGTCCGTCACATTATTACACCTTCTGGGGTGAAACTGGCAAAGGCAGCTGTAATTACAGGTTAATAAAGGTTGATGTCACATTTCTTATGTAGATGTCATGTAGCATTATAAACTCTACACTGCAGTACAGTGTTTATAAAATTACACCTTTTGGGCTGAAACTGAAAAAAGCAGCCTTAATTACAGGTTAATGTGGGTTAATGTTAGTTGTGATAAAAAGGCTTATGCAGATGATGTGTAGCCTTAGGAACTTTGCTCTGCAGTAAAGTGTTTATAAAGGTTTATTCCAACATGCTTCATCTGTAATTACACCTTCTGGGGTGAAACTGATGAAAGAAGCTGTAATTACAGGTTAATGTAGATTAATGTCATGTTATGTAGCTTTATGAACCCTGCAGTAAAGTGTTGTCTGAATAAATTTCACCGCTGAGATGTGTTAGTTTTAGTTTTAGTTTTAGCTCATGTGTGTTGTACTGCAGATGAAAGTATAAAAGTGTTTATTTCTTATAGAGCTTGAAACCAAACCCACAATCCACCAAAGCACATCCGCCTCGACCTCGGACTGCAACCCCCCCCCTTCTGACCTCAGATCAGTCAGTAAATGTCAGCCTTTGTTGGTAAAACTGTACAGTTATTTTAAGCTTTGAAAATTAGGAAAAGGGAGTCCGCGTTCGCTTTTACTGTTGAATTACTTTGATCCTGTCGGTTGTTTTAGTTGATTTTAATTGATTATTAGTACTTTTTCTTGATCCTCCGACCCAATTTTTATATTTATACATTTGCTTTATCTCTGGGTATTTTATTCTAAGGCCTGATTTGTTATTGGTTTACTAGTATGTTTATTTATTTAGTTAACCGTTATTCACTTTATACTTTTTGCACACCGGCAGTGTGAAGGTATTTTGTTTTCGGGTTTGGTGAGGTGAGGCGACACAGGAATCTTGTTTTTTTGCGAGGTGTCACGTTAAGCTTGTCGTCTGTGATGAAAAACAGTCGAAAACAAGATGTCAAAACGGTTTTCGCAATATTTTGCATGACCCAGTGAAAGAAACCCACTAGGATTTCCTGTTTCTGTCGGTTGCTGTTGGGCCCCACCTCACACGCCCCACAGCAGGGGCCTCTTCATATCCTCTTTCTCTCTTTTCTCTCTCTCTCTCTATCAGCATCCAGCAGCCTCACTCAGCCTCAGTGCTTCGCGCTGTCCGGACGGAATCGGTTTGAAGAGCCCATGAATGAAAGTCCAGTCATGAGGGACCTGCTGGCGACCGCGTGGCTCCTCATCATCTTTTCAGCCACTGGTGAGTCCGGTTTTCTCCATTTCTGTCTGATGGTCGTGATTCGGTGGTTAATCAGTGATTTCTCTGCTTAATTGAGAATAGACACCACCAGTCAAAAACTTTTGCACACCACAGGTTTTTAGCACTTATCCATTCATCAGGAACAGAAAACATTTTGATCCCAGTGGAAGTTGCTTATGTTGCGACTGCACAGACACACAGAGACGCAAAGACAAAACCAGTTTAAAATATAATATAAACATTAAGTCAAAATCAAATAAAATCTCTCCAGAAAATACTCGGTACCAAATAATATGAACACAAAATGTTGTGGTCAGTAAGAGAGGTGGATATAAACACTGTAGATAAATGAATGAAATTACTGCTGAAGTTCAGTAGTTAACACACATAGTGGTCTGGAGTTAATATAAGTAGTGACACAATTTATTTCACAAACTGCAGATTTTTATTCCTGTTGAGTGAAGAACTGTAAATGAAAATCTGTCAAATAAATCAAGTTTCCTGTATAAGATGAAAGAATCTGTAACAGCGCATCTCTGACATCCTATGAACTGGTTGTGTGGTGATGCAGAGTCAAATTCTAGACTGTCCTTTAACTTTAAATGCACACGTTAACTGTTTCAGCACTTAATGGCTCGTTAAATATCTATCACTTGTCTGATGATGCACATTATAATAACTTTGAGTGACTGTAGGTCAGTAGTGATGAATAAAATGTGACATGTTAAGGGATAATAAAGATTCAAATGGTGAACATACTGAAAATGTATTTGTTAGTAAATGTTAAGTGAGCAACATGCAAATGTAGAAGATCTCACTTTTGACTGGTCGTGTACACTCACTAGCCACTTTATTAGGTACACCTGTTCAACTGCTTGTTAACTAATCAGCCAATCAATGGCAGCAACTCAGTGTATTTAAACATGTTGACATGGTCAAGACAACTGAATATCAGAATGGAGAAGAAAGTGATTTAAGTGAACAGGGCATGGTTGTTGGTCTGAGTGTTTCAGAAACTGAGGATCTATTGGGATTTTCCCCCATAACCATCTCCAGGGTTTATAGAGAACATTCTGGAAAAGAGAAAATATCTAGTGAAAGCAGTTTTCTTCTTGATGCCAGAGTTCAGAGGAGAAAAACCAAACTGGTTCCAGCAATAGTAACTCAAATAACCACTCGTTACAACCAAGATCTGCAGACCCAGAGGAAGATTTTGCTTCTATTTGGAGATTATTGAAGTCTGACTTGTTTCTCCCAAATCCCTCCTTTAGGAGAAATAAGAAGCAAAAAAAAAAATTAACTTACGACAGAAGTTCTTTTGCTGTTCTCATCGGATTCTCAGTTTTCTTCTCTTTAACAACCTTATGGGTCTCAAAACGTTCTGACTTCGGTAGTTGAGACTTGAATTTGATCAATAAGACAAATTTCAGATGTTGTCCAGGCTCATTTATATGAAAAACAAGTTGTCTTTTGGAACTTATGGTTCATCTGAAGATCTGATGATCTGAGACAAATAACGTTTAGAGCAGTGAGAGAAAAGAAAGAACATTTTAAGATCTTAAACTGGGATCGAACTGAGATTAGAGAAAGGCTCTTTTTCAGGAGCTGAATTCAGGAGGTCAGAATCTCACATTGATGTTAAACCGAGCTCAGTTATGTGTAGGAGAAACTGGCTGGACAGAGAAGATCTTATTCTGAGTTTTCCTTTAATCTGGGGAAGAGAATCTCTGAACACGCAACACGTTGAATCTGGAAGCGGGTGGTGCACCAGTTAACCATGGAGATTAGATTTAGCACCTTTTTTGCAGCCTTTGCGCAAATTAATATGTGTTTGAGACCTTGCAGACTGGGATACAGGAATGATTTGTGGATCTGGAGGCTTTCAGATACACAGATCATTCACCCGCAGAGGGTGAGGGGTCTGGAGAGCGACTGAGCAACGGCATGCCAAGAGTGTAGGAAAGCAAAAACTGGTTGTAGACTGTTTTACACCGTTTTTATTTGTTGAAATCAGATTTTACTAATACACTAATCATTGATGGAGCTGTTGAAGACCCCTTTAAGTCACAAAAACACTAATTTTGGCCCGTTTTCCCTCCAGGCTTTGGCGATATAGCTTACCTCCACAGGGAAAGGAACTCTTCTGTTCAGTTCTCCTGCGAGTCCACGAAAGAGAACGAGATCCCATTTGCCTTCACTCTGACTCGTGACCTGGTGAAACAGGACAAAGTGCTGTACTTCCACTTCAAAGACATCCCCACTGTTTTTAACGACGCCGACAAGCACCGGATCTCCGCGCAGAGCGACACAGAGCACCGAATGGTCACTGTCAGCATCCTGCACCTGCTGGGCCGCCACACTGACCTGTACCGTTGTAAATTCCACTACAATTCTGGGAAACTTGAGGATTATCCAGGAAAGACGGCATTCTTTCTCTACGTGGAAGATCACAGTAAGTAAAACTCACCAGTCCGATTTACTTCCTTTCCTTAAATTCCTTTAATTTTCCTTTAATTTCCTTTAATTCATTTCATAAACTGCAGATTTTTATTCTCACTGGAAAGTGAACAACTATAAATGAAAATTTGTCAGATAAAACAAGTTTCCTTTATAAGACGAAAGAATATGCAACAGCGCGTGTCCGACATCCTATTAACTGGTTGTGTGGTCCTTTAACTTTAAATGCATTAGTTTAACCGTTTCATCATGTAATAACTCATTAAATATGTAACATTTGTCTGGTGATCCACATTATAATTGTAATGATAATTATATTAGGTGGCTTTTTGTAGGTCAGTAGTGATGAAAAACTATGACATGTTCGGGCTAATAAAGGCACTCGAATAGTGGAAATACTATAAATGTATTTGTTAGCCAAGAATATTGAGAGAATTTTTAGTAAATATTAAATAAGTAACATACAAATGTAGAAAATATCAATGTGTGCCAAAACCTTTGACTGGTAGTGTATAAATCTGGAAACCAGTATATCTGGATGTTTTGATGCTTGTCGGGATGTCGGGATGGGTATGGAGAACCGGTATTAAACTGGTACCAGTTCCTGATTGGTCAGTAGCAAAATACTGATAAACTCCTAGACAAGTGGCACTGTTATCGGTATCATGAACTGACCTGACACTGTTTGCCCAGTGTAGCGTGGTGGATAAACCCAATCATGGAATGTACACGAGAAAGTAGGTAAACCACGCGCTTCGTTATGAGAACTCTCTCTTAAGAGTTGAGACTCCCACCGGGAATCCCCGTTCTCACTCACACACACACAGTCAAAAGTAAGGAGAGAAGGGTTTGGTCTGTACTCACGGTACCGTGGAAGCTGGTTGGAGTTGGTAATCGGCTTGGGCATTGAGAATCAATGACTGAGCAGTGAGTACCTCCACTTCTTTGTTTATATACCTTGTGACGTGCTTCACTTCCGGGTCCTAGTGCGCATCATGTGACTGGTGGGCGTGACAATCGGGGTGTGTCAATATGATATTCAGTATCAGTATTGGTCCGATTCGGGCCAGAATCACTGGACCTGATCTCAGAAAAAGCTTGAACTAAACTCTAATCAACGTGCCGTAAAAAGCAACACAGATGAGGACACAAGTAACACAGACGAGCAGCAGGGGTGTGTTCCAAACGACTGCCTGCTCCCTACATAGTGCATCTAAAATACAGACTCCTGCACTCAAACAGTGTAAAATATGTCTAACAAAGACCCACTGGAGATTCAGCCATGTGTGCAGAACTCCAGTTGGACACACTGGGCAGAAACTGGAATTGGGTGTAGAAACTGGAATTTTATAACTTAGATCATCTGCCAAATGTAAAATGTAATTGTAAATAGTATATAGTGGCACTACTGTCATATCAGAAGGTAAACTATGTTACCACTACAGGTATCTATCCAGCAGATATGAGACTGCACTGTTTCTAGTTGTTTTCAGTGGGGAAAATGTTTCCTCCACTTCCTCCACATGCTTAGCATGTGATGTTGGTAGACTTCAGTCTCGTCCATATCATCTATTATTTGTGGATGGATGGATGGGTGGGTGGAAGAATGAATGGATGGATGGGTGGATGGATGGATCAGTGAATGGTTGGATGGATGGATGGGTGGGTAGATCGATGGATGGATGGATGGACAGATGGATGGATGGATGGATGGATGGATGGATGGATGGATGGATGGGTGGATGGATGGATGGATGGATGGTTGAATGGTCGGATGGATGGATGG
>JBBPCZ010141502.1:0-20322 GCA_037974445.1 Brycinus macrolepidotus | reverse complement strand
TACAGAGTTGTGCTCAGAAAACATGGACCAAAAATTTTAACTAATGGGTAATAGTACCTATAATAAATATATATATACATATATATATATATATATATATATATATATATGCCACGTTGCCCCATATGTCTGTCATAGGTCTTAACAGATATACAGTTGCTATAGATTTGTGCTCAGAGAACATGGACAAACTAACAGGCAATAGTATATATATATATATATATATATATATATATATGTTTATGTATGTTGCCCCATGTGTCCATGTGACTTGATAGGAAAGTTTAAAAGCCAGTTTCTACAGATTTCTGCTCAGGGAATACGGACTAAAGGAGAAGTAAACTTTTCCACAGAGACAGTAATGTGTGTTTGTATATAGTTTTAGATCTGTGGAGAGAGAGTCAGGGGGGAGAGAGACAGAGCGCTGCCCGGGGCTCCGGAGCGGAGTGTCGGACTTACAGAGACACGGTGTGCTCCGGCAGGTCCGGGGGGATGTGGGTCAGTTTGAGCCCTCCGCAGTCCGTCCTATCTCCAGTGCAGGTGCAGTTGAGGGCACAGGACCCTTCCGAGCCCAGTCCGAGGCTGCTGAACGCCTCCAGACAGAAAATGAGGAGTAAAACACGGGCAGAGAGCGGTCCGGTCGGACCCGGGCGCGCCGCCATTTTGTTAGCAGCGACGGGTCCCCCTCGGTGGAAAAATCCGAGATTTCTCAACTTCACTCCTTCCAGTTAGTTCGTCCGGACTGTCAGGAGCTCATTAGGGCTCCTGTCTGCACAAAAACATCGCCAAATCCTCTCGGGGCCCTCTGAGGAAGAACATAAGTCCTAGGTTTGACAACTTAGCTCCACAAAGTTTTGTTTCTCTCTCTCGCCAGCTGTGTGAGAGGAGCCGGGAGCCTTGCACAACAAAGTCACTTTAAAACAACATAAAGCAAATTAAAGTGCATATTAAAAGAGTTGTAGTTCTTCAAAAAAATGGGAAAAAAGCTCAAATAAGGCAAGACGCTGAGTGGAAGTACCCGAAACGGAAGAGAAGCGTTAAAGCAGTTTCGGGGTTGCCCTGGAAACGCTGGCTTTTGTTTACTACGAGGCCAAAAAAGGAAAAAAACTAAACAAAAACACACAAAGAAAAACACCGTTTGTGGCAAAATGAGAAAGGGGGTGAAGAGGAGAGTCCTATTGAAGCATGGAAATCGGTAGGTTCTCTGGAAGAGCTCCGAGGTGAAGCTTGGTGTGAAGTTTCTGCTGTAAAGCCCGTTTCGTTCCTCTAAAGCTTCCAACTTTCTCCTCGGTTCACAGAAAACTAGTGTATCTCCTCATCAGACAGGTCAGAAAAATAAAATCAAGATCCGATCGCTTAACAGTCCTCCTCTCTCTCCTGATCGCAGTGGATCTCTCTCTTTTTTTTCTCCCCCATCTGTCTTTACTTTCTCCCTTTTTTCGGATCCCACTGTCGCCCCACGTTGGAAGCGGTGAATACTCGAGGCCCCGCCCCCTTCTTTTCCCATTGGCTCTCTGCCTGAGAGCTCAGAACCTCATTGGACACGAGCACAGTTGAATAACTGGTGAATAACTGTCAATCAAGGCGTTTGGGCCGCCCACCGAAGCCCCGCCCACCTTCAACGCTCAGGGTGTGAAACGGCCCCGCCTCCTCCCAGCATGGAGCTTAGAGATAAAAAAAAGTTTTATCCTTAATAAAATACAAATTTAAATCTAAATTAAAACCCAAAATGTGGTATAATAGAATATTTTTAAAAAATGTTGAAAAACTAACGCAAAGTACCATTTTATTTCATGAATATTTTTTAAAATAAGATAAGATAGATCTTCATTAATCCCAAAGGGAAATTATTGTATCATTAGCCTGCTTAGTGCAACAAGAAAGAATAAAAGATAATAAAATAATAGAAAAAAATATAGACAATAAACAATAGTGCAACACAATGACATGAACATTAGTGTGACAAATAACAGTGTAACACTGACATTGCTGTGTGTAAAGACATTGCTGTGTGCTGTACCAGCAGATCGGTAGTACAGAATGACTTATGAAAGTGGCTTAGTGTTAATGCAATAAAAACTAAATGCAATAAAATAGCAGCAGATGATAAGGTCATGACCACATGTAATTACATCTTAAATTAAGAAATAGAATAGAAAACATGCATCCAAAGCAAAATCCACGTTAAAATAAAACAGAATAAAATAAATCAGCAAGTAAGTAAAGCAAAATAAAACCACTTTATAAGAAATAAAATATATAATAGTCTTTAATAGCATAGAATAAAAGAAGCTAAAAACAGGCTACAATTCAATAAAATATACAGTGAGAGACAGTGACATTTACCCTGTAACAGTGTTTGAATACTTTGCCTCTAAAATAAAGTCCTAATTAAATATAATCGAGCTAAAATAGAACGTGAAGGTCAAGCAGTGAAAGCGGTAAAGTGGCTGGACTATAACATAAACTATGAACTATAATAAATGTTTAGCTGAGCTTTCAAATGAGGACGAAGCATTTATTTCAATAGGCAAATGAATGGACTCGCTGTCCCAAAAATTCAAATGTGGCTGACGTGCCGTTAAGTGTATTCAAATACTCTCGTGTATGTTTTAAGCAGAGGTTCTCGCACTCCATGCTGTTAAAACTGGGCTTAGAAATGATGGATTTAAGGGAATAATCAATGCGGATAAACAAACAGTCGACAGAAAAGTGGAGAACAATTGCTGGAAAACAATCAGGGAGTGGTGGAATCCTGGGCGGCCCTGTGTTTTACCCTCTTTAACCCAAAAGGCATTCGGCTCAGGTATTCTGGTGCGCTATTTCGAGAGCTCCGCTGACATGTCTTCTCCTATGATTTATCTGTCCGTGGGCCAGCTGTAAATAATTTGCTTTACAAATAACCCCGTGAGTGACGTGGGGGTCAAAGCTGTAGGTTAAGATTAGGATCAATAGAGCCTGGTGCCCCATAAAGCTCTGGGGGTCAGCGGGTGACTGGGTCGGAGGGTGTGCTCGGAAGAAACCACAGCTACACTGTGTTCCTCCCATCCAAAAACCTGATTCAGCTCCACAATTACCGGATTAGGGGAGGAGCTGGAGCGGGGAGAAGACTATGCTGCACACTCGAGTTGGGAGAAGTTGTCCTTAAGTGGGGCTTGGGAAGATTGGTCTTAACTGTGGCTTAGGCCGCATTCACTCTGATCATTAAAGGTTTAAAGGCTTATTTGAAGGGATGTCACACTGTTAGGGGGAAAAAAAAGGTGTTGGCCTGGTAAATTTTAGCCCCCCCCGCAGGTTATCAACAACGATCTTAAGGTCAAACCGTGGACCGTGGAGCCGTGGAAGTTTTTAAGTACAGTACGTGCAGAACTGTACAAAGGTCTTGTTCTCAGTGTGTGATAAAGTGTCTTTCTGTTAACATGAGAATAAATGCAAACAGTCAAGAAGGCAGTAAAAAAAAGTATCAAGATTTGTTTTGTTTGTAAAAGTAGTTGATATTGTGTGAGCTGGGGAGGAGAACACAGGTTCGGTTCCAGATTCCTCCTCGGTTCCTCCAACCGTTGTTTGGATTTGTGAAACTCCATCAGCAGCTCCTGATTTAATTTAATGAAGGACCGATTGAGTCAAACCAGGTTTGGACTACAAGTAATGCTGGACTTCCACAAGGAACACATTGATATACTGAACAAAAAAATCACTATTTACTATATAATGTTATTTGTATTTATTCTTTTTAGTGTTTAGTAATACTACTGTGAAAAAACACTCACAGCTCATCTAAACAGTTTTTAAACATTATTCTCACAGGTGCTTAAGACTTTTGCACTGTACTGTACATTCACTTTCCAGACCAACTTAACGGTTTTGAATAGAAAAATAAAATAAAGAGTCAGGAGTCAGGACAGGGTTAACGGAGTCAATCCTTCTTTTAAATATCTGCTCTACCATCACACTTTTAATCTTCTTTAACTGGTTTTCTATGCATTTCATTTCCTTTATTTCTTTTATTGTCTTACTTCACACCATTTTGATGCTTCCTGCTTTATTGATATTTTTATTCCGTTCTTGTAAAGCAAATTGAATGACTTTTGTGTATGACAATAGGCTGTATACATAAACTTGACTTGACTTGACTTATCACTGCAGTGGAATGTGGTTCAATGATGTTCCCTAAATAAAGGTCCTGAAGATGTAACTCAGAGGGAGCCACACAAGTGACAGTGTTTTCTGGCATAAAAGCATCACTATATTATTATCTATATTATTGCTGTCCAAAACTGTGGGTCTTCACATTTTTGCCACATCATTAGACGTCGAGTCAAGTCAGTTTTATTTATTTACCACTTTTTACAACTGATGTCGCGAAGCAGCGTTACAGAACCTGAGCCCCTAGTGAGCAAGTCAAAGAGGAAGAAACCTCTGAAGAAACCCAAACCCAAAAGAAGGACCGATCCTGCTCTGGTCGACACCACAGCTGTCCTTTACATTGTGTGAAACTTTCATATTGAACAAACTAGTAGCAATGCTCTGAAATGACTCTTTACACTGACTTACATAAGTAAAGAACGATTTTGACCTAACCAGCAGGTGGAAATTGGCCACAAGTGAATTAGGGAGGAAAAGTGCCTGCAGTGGTGAAGTTCTGTCCTTTTTTATAGCCCACACTAAGTCATACTGAGTCCTAAACCACATCCACAAGTCTGCTTCACCTTAATGAACTGCTTGATGAGGTCTGAGAGAAGTTTTGGTGATGTATTTTTGGGTGACTATTGACTTTGAATAATTGTTAGCAGTGTTAGCCTTGCTCCTGTTCTAAACTAATAGACGTAACCAGCAGGTAGAAACTGGCCACGACTAAATTAGGGGGGAAAATAGCATGTAGCAGTGAAGTTCTGTTCATTTTTAAAGCTCACAGTAAGTCATACTGAGCCTCTGAACCCGCCCTAGAACGAATCTGAAGAAAGCTTTGTATTTATTAAAGACTCCTGAGTGGCTAAAGGCTTCTAAGAAGCACTGACTTTGCTCTGTCTGGGTGGGTGGGATGGCCCTTCTTCTCCCTCCATCACAGTGCGATGTTAGCTAACGTAAGTGTTTGATAGTTGAGATAACAGAATTGGCCATTAGTGTTCTCCTCCAAGCGTGTTGAGTCCAGTAAGGGGACACTAAACATGTCTTGACTGATTAACAGCTGAGGGAAGTGGAAAACTGTAGAAGTGGAAAAGTGATCTTTTGCTATATGTGGTATTTCCCATCAACAGTTTACAGGTTTTTTTTGGCAAATCAGATTTGATCTAGGTTGCACAAGACCACAAACAAAACAAGAAAAGCTAAAAAGAGCTTTAAAGTTGACATCTAACCAACAATTACCTCTTTAATTACATTTAAATGTAAAAATTCAATGGGATGCACCTTTTAAGATCAATTTAAAATCATGCAACAATCTGGTCCCAGATAATTTACCAGTAAAAATGCAGTGTCTTGGAGGAAGAACACACCAGCCTTCACCCTCTCAGTCTTGTAGCATTCTGTAACTGGGGAGGCTGAAACAGCAGGTTGAAACTGACCACGACTAAATTCGGAGCCTGTAGCGGGACGTTCTGTTCATTTTTATAGCTCACAGTAAGTCATACTGAGTCTTAAACCGCATCCACAAATCTGATCCACCTTAATGAATAGCTGGATGATGTCTGAGTGGGATGAGAGACGTTTTGGTGATGTATTTTTATGGAAACAGTTTGGGTGACTATTGACTTTCAGTGAAATTGAATGTAGCAGTGAAGTTCTGAACAGTTTTATAGCTTACAGTAAGTCAGTGAGTCCTAAACCGCATCCACAAGTCTGATCCACCGTAATGAATAGCTCAATGATGTTTGAGTGGGATGAGAGACGTTTTGGTGATGTATTTTTATGGAAACATTTTGAATGACTATGGACTATGGGGCAGCTGGTGGCCTGGTGGTTAGGGAGTTGCCCCTGTAATCAGAAGGCCATGGGTTCGAATCCCAGGACTGCCAGTGGCACCACTGAGGTACCCCTGAGCAAGGTACCGTCCCCACACACTGCTCCCCAGGCACTGTGTTCCTGGCTGCCCACTGCTTCACCTGGTGAATGGGTTAAATGCAGAGGAAGAATTTCACACTGTGTGCTGTGGTGCGTTCACGTATGACAAATGGTTGCAATGTTAGCTTCGTAGCTCCCGTTCTAAACTAACAACCCTAACCGGCAGAAAAAAACCGAATGTAGTGGTGAGGTTCTGTTCATTTTTATAGTTCGCAGTAAGTCGAGTCCTAAACCACACCCACAAGTCTGCTAAACCTTAATGAACAGCTGGATGAGGTTTAAATCATTTGAGAGAAGTTCTGGTGATGTATTTTTATGGAAACAGTTTGGGTGACTAATGACTTTCAGTGACTGTTAGCAATGTTAGCCTTGTAGCTCCAGCTCGAAACTAACAAACCTAACCGGCAGGTTGATACTGGTGACGACTACATTTGAGGGGAAAAACTGTGTTGCAGTGAAGTTCTGTTCATTTTTACAGCTCACAGTAAGTCATACTGAGTCCTAAACCATGTCCACAAGCCAGCTTCACATTAATGAACAGCTGGATGAGGTTTGGTGGAAGTTTTTGTGATGCATTTTTGCAGAAACATTTTGGGTAACAATTGACTTTGAGGGATTTGTTATCAACGTTAGCCTCGTAGCTCCAGTTCTAAACTCCAGGAACAAAATTTGGACTCTGATCATGTCTTGGCTGACCAAGTACATCTGGCTGAAGTGGAAAAATGTGTAAATTGGAAGCAATTTTTCAGTGACCCTTTCCTGTAACACATATTGTTCTATTATGGAATTAATCTGTAATAAGCGTAGTTATGAGGCTGAGATATTGAAGTGTGGACCTGCATACCAACACACAGACCCTCAGACACCTACAGTCATCCATGAACCGACTGTTCCAGAGAACATATGGCCTCCAGGTTCAGCTCAGCGGGCCGTGAGTGAGTAATGAGAGAATCATGTGTGATCATGCTAGTCAGAGCCTAATGAAAGCAACGTATGATTGATTATCTTTCTTTATCTGCTCTTCTCTTTTTCTCTTTCTCTCCCTCTCCCTCTCTGTCCCCCCTCTCTCTTTCTTTCTCTCTCTCTCTCTTTTCTCTCTCTCTCGCTCTCACTTTCTCTCCCTCTTTCTTTCTCTCTCTCTCTTGCTCTATCTCTCTCTCCCTCTCACCCTTTCTTTTTCTTTTTCTTTCTCTCTTGTTCTACCTCTCTCTCTCCCTTTCACCCTTTCTCTCTCTACATCTCTCTCTTTCTCTCTCTCCATCTCTTTCTTGTTTCTCTCGTTCTCTTTCTACCTCTCTTTCTCTCTCTCTTTCTATCTCTCTCTCCCTCTCTTTCTTTCTCTCTCTCTCTTTCTCTCTCTCTCTCTCTCTCTCTCTCTTTCTCTCTCATGTGTTTCTCTCCCTGCCTCTCTTGGGTTCACTGTTTCTCCCTCTCTCTTTCTTTGTGTGTGTATATGTGTGTGTGTGTGTGTGTGTGTGTGTGTGTTTATGTGCTTGAACGTTTCCAGCCCTGCTCGTGTACTTGCTGGAAGAAGATGAAAGAGACTTGTGCATGCTGTTGGAGAGAAGGTGCAAAGCGTAAAGACATTAGATTTACTGCAGGGGGAGGGGGGGAGGGGGGAGAAAGTGTGAGAGAGTGAGAGAGAGAAGGAGGGAAAGGGAGGAAAAAAGAAGGTGGGTGAGACAGAGACGGAGGGAGAGTCAGAATAAGACAAAGAGTGACAAAAAGAAGAGTACAAAAAGAAAGCGTGCTAGAAAAACAGACGAAAAAGAGAAAGTGCTAGAACTAGAAAAAGAAAGAGGCAAAGAGTGATAGAGACAGAAAGAGAGAGAGAGAGAGAGTGACAGAGAAAGGGAGTGATAGAGAAAGAGCGATGAGAGTGAAAAGAGACTGAGCATGATCGAGAAAGAATAATAGAGACACATACAAGCGGGTGATAAAGAGACAGAAAGAGAAAGAGTGATAGAGTCAGAAAAAGAGAATGATCGAGGGAAAGACAGATAAATAGATGACTGGATGATAGAGAGAGAAAAAGGAGTAATAGAGCGAGAAAGAGAGAAAGTGATAGAGAGACAGAAAAAGAGGGCGATAGAGAGAGAAAAGGGGATAGAGAGACAGAAAAGAGAGAGAGAGTGATAGAGAGTCAGAAAAGAGAAAGATAGGAGCAGAGTGACAGAGAGGGAAAGGGTGATTGAGAGACAGAAAAAAGAGAAAGAATGATAGTCAGAAAAGAGAATGACAGAAGACTGATAGACAGAAAGAGAAATAGTGATAGAGAGACAGAAAAGAGAGAGAGATAGAGAGAGAAAGGGTGCTAGAGGGAAAGAAAGAGAGAGGGAGGGAGAGAGAGAGAAGGAATGATAGAGAGTCAGAAAAGAGAATGATAGAAGACTGATAGACAGAAAGAGAAATAGTGATAGAGAGACAGAAAAAAGAGAGTGATAGAGAGAGAAAGGGTGCTAGAGAGACAGAAAGAGAGAGGGAGGGAGAGAGAGAGAAAGGGAATGATAGAGTCAGAACAGAGAATGATAGAAGACTGATAGGCAAAGAGAAATAGTGATAGAGAGACAGAAAAAAGAGAGTGATAGTGAGAGAAAGGGTGCTAGAGAGACAGAAAGAGAGAGAGAGAAAGCGAGAGAGAGAGCGAGAGAGAGGGAACGATAGAGAGTCTGAAAAAGAGAATGATAGATAGGAGCAGAGGGATGGATAGAAAAAGAGAATGAGAGTGATGAAGAGACTCTGACCACACTTTTTTTTTTAAACAGCAGATTGTTCAAGTTTGAAGGAGATGGATTGTGTGTGCGTGCATGTGCATGTGTGTGAGTGTGTGAGTGTGCGCATGTGTATGAGTGTGTGTGTGCGCACGTGTGTGTGTGTGTGTGTGTGTGTGTGTGTGAAGCTCGTCTTGCCGGAATCTTCAAAGATAACGAGCCCATCTGCTGGAGTTATTCAGCAACAGTAAAAGGGTGAGGCGTGAAAGTGGGCCGGGCCGGGCCGGGCCGTCCCATTGGGCTCGGGCGGGCTGGTCAGCGCCTGGTCAGCGGCTGGGCTTCAGCGTGGAAATGCCTGGACTAATGGGAAGCAGAGCCACTTTGATTTCAGCTCCAGTAGAAGGAGCCGAGCTAAAGACCATCACACATACACGTGTGCAAGTCCTGCCGGGCTGCTGAGCAGTCACGATCCAGTCTGTTCTGCTTCTGGTGCGACTCTTTGTGTTTTAATTAACCCCTTAAACCCTGCGCTCATTATTTAGTTATTAATCTTAAAGAGCCCGTATCATGGATAACCGAGTTTCCCAACTTTCCCAAACGTTCCCAGACTTTCACGAAATGAAAGTTTAATGTGGTATCTAAACAATGCTAAAGTGACAAAACATATTACTCCCTCACCAATCCATAGCCCTTTTCTAGTTCACTGTCTTTGTGATGTCACAAAAACCAATACATTTACATTCATCCACCTGTTCAACCTTTTAAAGCAGCGGTTTAAAGAGACTAATAAAAAAGAACAGAAAGTGTCATTCTAGGGATGAAGGGATGACACCAAGGTAATAAGAATGCACCCAACTTCATTAAGAGGGAGTCACAGGCAGCATGTTGCAATGCTGCGATTCAAACCTGACAGGGATCATTTCAGCATTTCCTTAAACCACAACTCAAACGGGGTCCTAAATCAAAGTCCAGCAAAAGTAGGTGTTTTTTCCTGATTCAACTATTAGAGGGTTAAAAAGTGGACTGTTAAGCCTTTACATAAGACCACTCATTCAGCCTACAGCTCCTCCCATTTATGTTGAATTTGGAAGCTTATTATTCAATAACTACTGTGAAATGAGTGTGTAATTTCTGTCATTATGAGAAGGAGTTTAAGGGGTTACATTTGTTACTAATGTGTGATTGTCCAGGACCAAAGCACCATTTAGTAATGCTCAAGGCTCCATATTCTTTCATTACATGTGTTCCATTTTTCTAGAAGTCCATTTATAAAGTGCCCAAACTGTGGTTCATTTCTGCATGGCCATTTTCCAAGCCCTATGCCATAGAATGAAGCTGTTAATATTTCTGTGCCTGATATATCATCTGTGAATCCAAAACCTTGTATCTCCAAAAAGTAACCAGAGGGAGACCTCAGTTCAGTTTAAGTTAATAGAAGATATTGTTCCCAGTCATTTGGACGGTTTCAGTTTTAATACATTTTGATGTAATAGAAAAGGCTGGCATTTTAACATAATGTTAAAAAGGGAGATACAAGGTTTTGTTCCAACAATGATATATAAACAATAGTTAAAATTAAAATATACTCTAATTCAAAGAATAAACTGATGATTTGGCCTGAAATCCTGAGGAAGACCAACTGAACTTTTGGATGTGCAGAAGGCTGGACCGTCTGCAGTAACAACACTCCACATCACTTCAGTAGGAGGAGGCGGAGCTAAAGAGCTGCAGGCTGTGTAAACGTTTCATGGCTGTGACATCACAACCACAACCACAGCCTGGTTTTAAACCCTTTATTAGTTGCTTAAGGTGGTTGGAACTGGAAAACCACCCAACTTTTTTGCTGGACTGCGGCCCCTGCAGGACCCGAGTCTCCAGTTTAGGTAGCTCAGAAGAGGCCCCTCGGTTCAAGTTTGAATCGCAGCATTGCACCACGGTGCCTGCGGCTGGTTGACCTTCACAATACGTCTGTGTGTTTTCTCACCAGGAGTTATTGGAGAATGAGTTATCGGTGACTAAGGCCTGTCGCTCCGAGGGAAACGAGTTCAACGGTGTGACTCAAGAGGCGTTTTTTTTTTTTTTTTTTCCACACAAACCCACTCCGCAGGTGTCCAAACAAGCGGGCCGTGCTCCTTTATTGTGTGCGTGCACCAACATTTACATTTCTCCCCATTGTTTGTTTAAAAAAGAGAGCGAATCTCACCCCGCTTCTGCCAAGTTCCTTTCATATTTTTGGCGGTGCTCGGCACGCAGTGGCCAGCGGCGCGGTGTCGAAAGAAGCCTCCTCCTCCCCGGCCTGTTCTGCCGAAGACAGGACGCACATCTCTCACTGTCAGTTACACTTCCTCCTAACTGTGTGTCGTGCTGGCAGTGCCGAGCCAGCCTCTTGTCAACACCCTGTTTGCAGTTGTTTTGGAGGGAAATTTTTTTTTTACCTGAGCTGTTCATGCTTCATAGAGTAGCATTCAAACGTCACGGTTTTTGTTAAGACAAGACATTGCGGACATATAATGTGATTTCTGTAATACGGTATTGAAACATGACTATATCTAGATACATATAAACAGACATAAGTAGATGTACATACACAGCAATGATTATATAATGCTTTTTATATATAGACACACGTAAGTAGACATGTATATAAATACATACTACATACTGTATGCATATATATCTGTATTATGTATTTATATATACGTATGTATATATGTATGTATATATATGTCTGTATGTATGTATGTACATGTGTCTATATACAGTAATGATTATATAATGCATTATATATTAAAGACACACGTAAGTAGACATGCATATAAATAAATACTACATACATATATATATATATATATATATATATATATATAAACCACGAATACTATATATAAAGTATTCAAACATATAAAATGATTCTAATAAGATGCTAGATTTCAAATCATTTAAAAAGATGTAAAAGGTAAAAAATGTTTTTGCATATTACTAAACCGAACAGCTGTAAGCGATTCCAGAATGCTTGATGAAACTGAGAATGATTTTATAATACAGTTAATATAGTTAACAAAACAGTTTTTATTTCAAAAGCTATTCCCACGTCCAGAAGCATAATAGTTGACGAGAAACTACTGTAAATTGGCAATTACAGTATATTATCCATTATTCAACCCTTTAAAGGTTTATTATATCCAAAGGCTCATGGATTTCCATTCATTTTTCAAAATTCCTGCACATTTAAATGGTTTAGATTAAAAAAAAAAAATCAGTCATTTACAGCAGTTAAATGTAAATTGTATCATTTTAGAGAAACAGAGTCAGAACATTTCACTGTGGTGGTGAATGGAACCAGACGTCTGAAGAGTTTAATGCTTCTAAAAGCTCCAACACAACATGTAACGTTATTACATGACATAGTTATGAATACACTGCTGGCTACATTGTTTTATAATTCTGGGGATAGTTTTGGTCTAAAATGTGTTTTTAAAACCCCTTCATGGTGGAAGGTTACATGCAGGGTGTTGTGAGGCAAAAACCCCCCAAAGACTTATTTCGTTTGGATTTTTCACTTTTACCATGATCAGTATCACATATAAAAACTCAGAAGACACTTGTAGGTTCACTGGTGGGCTTGGAGAGCAAATGAAATCGTAATATTTGTGTTGTAGACACAACAGCCCCTTATTCCTATGGCCACCACGATAAACAAATCTGAGGCAGGTTGAGTCATTTCGTATCAAATGACGCCCTGAATGATGGGTGGCGCAGCCGTCTAAGCATTCATTGGTCATATTGTTGAAGCATTACAAGAGTGATCCATGGAGATGCCATAGCCATTCATGACCAGGAACCTAAAGCCACTTTTCCATACGTCTACAGAAACTGTGCTGTACCTAAACTGTACTTTTGATAGTCTTGTTTGAGTTTATTTTTCTTCAACGTTGTTTAATCCATGCAATTAAAACCTAACCCAGCGAACTAGCGATGCCCTGCTACACCTTCACATTTCTCGCAGTGTTAAAAAAACTCCCACTCAAATTTGTCTTCAGCCCAAACAGACAGTAGTGCTTGTACTTTGTCGACTTCCCAGTTTTGAGTTTGTGTCTACACTGGTTTTTTTTTTGTTTGTTTTTTACAGGGACATTAAAAACAACGGCTTTTTTCCAAGTCTGTCTGTTGTCATGACAACATTTTTTGACCAATCAAAAAGCAGTGACACAGTCAGCTCGGCTGCGGCCCTTTTTTGGCCCTGCCATCGAGTAGAGCCGTGACAGCTCGGGCACACGTCACTTCATTAGTAATGGAAAAACATTTGTTCACAATACGGCGCTGGCCTCTGTCTCTGGTCGAGAAGAATGGAAACTGGACCTACTGGCAAATCCTGACCATTTAAGAGGTCAGTAGCTTCTCCTTGTTCCCATTGTGTTCCCAGAACTTGTAAAAATGCTTCTGGTGTCCAGTTAATAACATTTCACTCCACACTGTAAACATTCTCACTGAAGAAGATCAGTATTAATATGATAAGTGATAGAGAGCTGGGCATGGGCGATGGGTCCCACCTTCCATATGGTGAGCCTCTGAGCGGTTGTTTGCTTTTCCCTGTGTTTTTGCAGCGCAGGCGGCGGTGTTTTAATAGAGCGGCTATAGAATACGCAGTAAAAGAAACCACGGTCCGGAACTGTTTTTGTTCAGCTCGGGGCAAGGAATGCTGGGAGCAGCCGAGTCATGAAAGGTGACTTGTGTTCAGCGTGGCACTGGAGGTGCGACCGCTTTTGTTTGGCAGCATTCTTTTGCTTTTTTTCAAAAGTTGAATGCACTTGTTGCCCAGGTCTCACTCTCTCTCTCTCTCTCTCTCTCTCTCTCTCTCTCTCTCTCTGTCTCTCTCTCTCTTTCTCACTCCCCCTCTCTGTCTCTCTCTCTCTCGTTTTCTCTGCCTCTCTCAAACACACAACTCCTGCTCTATAGGCCCATATACTACACTGTATATTATAATATGTATATTATATAGCCAAAGCAGTCAATTAAATGACGATACGATTAATAATGAATTATTAATAAACCTAATAAAATGGGCTCAGTTGCAGTAGCCTATTTGGGCCTATTAGGCTTATTAATAGTGAATTCTTAATAGTATCATCCTGCATTCAATTTCTTTGGCTATGTTATATGGAATACAGTATATGGGCCTATAGAGCAGGAGCTGTGTGTGTTTGAGAGAGGCAGAGAAAACATTATCCACACTACTGAATCTTTATGATGTTGGTGATTTCTGAAGACGTAATCAGACCCTTCAATCGGAGATGGTCGTTTGTGCTGAACACACACATCAAAATAATTTAACGTGTTACGTTTAAACTTACACAACCAGTTTCCTTCAACACACCATCAAGTTGCCAGTTATAAGATATACCTTTCAGAGGCGTCTGATCTATAAACTCCATTGGATAATGGTGAAGTCATATTGTAGCATCATGAAGAATCAATAGTTTGGATAACGTTTTCTCTGCCTCTCTCAAACACGAAGAGTTCATTCTCTATAGGCCAGGTCCATGTGCTGTATAGTATCCATATTACATAGCCAAAGCAGCTGGTACTATTAATAATTAATTATTAATAAGCCTAATAAAATGGGCTCAGTTGCAATAGTGAAATCATATTCCAACATCATGAAGAATCAATAGTTTGGATAATCTTACTTACAGTGGGTGGGATATTTGCTTTATAAAGCACCATCAAAGGCCTGAAAGTGTGTTACGTTTGTGTTTTTTGAAGATGTAATCAGACACTTCAGTCAGAGACGGCCGTTCATGCTGAACACACACATCAACTTGATTTAACGTGCTACGCTTAAACTTACACAACCAGTTTCCTTCATCCACCCGACACAACACATATGTGCCTAGCGGCCAATTTATTAGGTACGCCTACAGGTGAACACCTTTCAGAGACGCCTGATCTAAAATCTCCCCCCATTTCTCAGAACATGAAAGGCAAACACTGAGTTTTGTGTACACAGAACACACTTAAATATATTTGTGCAATTTTTATTGCACAATTTCTACTTATCTGCCCAGTTTAGCATACTGGAAAATATAAATATCAAATATAAAATTTGCACAGGCCACGTTTTATGTATTATGTTTATTCCAATATGTCGACTGAATAGTGATTGTGTCTTGAAATGAGCATGTCTTCTTGTTTTCACTTAGAAAATCAACAAAAGCGTCACTTGAACACAGATTTTAATGTGAGACTACCTTCTAGCTACACTCTCTGGCCATTTTATCAGAAACACCTAGTACGTAGCGAAGAACGTACTTGACAAAGTAAAGTAAAGTAAAATAAAGTAGCCACTTGCATCAATACAAAAGAATTACGTACGAATCCTGAGTCATTGGAGAGTACAGTTGCAACTGTATATTGAACCTTAGATACATTCAATAATTATGAGGTTCAAAAATGGTCAATCCATTCAGATAGCATGCACTGTTATGGAGATCACACAAATATTTCTATATCAGGCTAACACTAGAATGCATCAATCGTGATTTTTTTTTTTTACAGTCGATTCTGATTCTAATTTCTTTACATCCCAAATGGCCAATGACTGTTTTTGTGGCCGATTTTTGTTGGCCTGTTTACATAGCAGGCCAAACTGGAACATTCTTTAACAACTCATCCAGTACCTATTCAAATAAAATCAATCAATTAAAACACCTTTGAATGTAGGAGGTGACTAGGTCAGGCATTTATATGCTCCAGAACTGGCACAGGTGTAGCAGCAGCATATAAATACAACACCGGGACTCTTACCTACCTCCCCATAGGAAAGGAAAATTCAAAATAAGACTCTTCCTTGACCAGCCTATTTCTTCTAGACATAACTGAGTAGTTTAACACCTATATGAGATTTTTTACCATTTTCTCACACTTCTTAAATTCAGCTCCTGAGAAAGAGCCTTCCTCTAATCTCATCTCGATCCCAGTTTAAGATCAGTATCGGTATCAAACATGAAAAAGTGGTATCGTGCCACCCCTAGTAGCATCACAGTAGTGTGTAAACTTAGATATTCAACAGTCGAATGCACCTATAAAACAGGTGTTTCTGATATAATGGCCCATAAGTGTCGGCAGAAGGTAAGTGCATGTAATTAATTTAGCTTGCAAATGTAGTTAGCTTGCAAATGGGGCAGCCTGGTGGTTAGGGAGTTGCCCCTGTGATCAGAAGATTGTGGGTTCGAATCCTAGGACTGCCAATGACACCACTGAGGTACCCTTGAGCAAGGGACCATCCTCACACACTGCTCCCATTGGCTGCCCACTACTCCACTCGGTTGAATGCAGGGGACAAATTTCACACTGTTGAAAATGGCAACTTTACTTTAAGTGTATAAATGTTGCAAAGACACAGTGGCGAAAGTCATAGCAGTTTGCCTGTCTGTCACTAAGGGAATCTTTGGAGATGAGACAGATAAAGCGGCATGCTAAGAGGAAGTGGAATCCGGCCTAGCCAGCGGGGGAGGGGGGGGAAGTCGTCCCCTCTTTTCTGCTTGGGGTTCTATGCTGA
Organism: Brycinus macrolepidotus; assembly: GCA_037974445.1. NCBI lineage: Eukaryota > Metazoa > Chordata > Actinopteri > Characiformes > Alestidae > Brycinus > Brycinus macrolepidotus. The sequence continues at coordinate 3,993 of JBBPCZ010141502.1, read as the reverse complement.
TTTTTTTGTTTTTGGAGTTCCTATGGAGCATGATTTGAATTTGATGTGGGGCAAAAAAAGAAACCTATAGACTATAAAACTGTCCTCTTATATTTCTTTTTCTTGAAAAGAAGAGAAGCTCGTACAACACATTCCTACACTCCACCTGAGTCAGAGGCCAGCTCTGCCCTTCCTTTCTTTTTCTCTCTCTCGCTCTTTTGAATAGAGCCACAGTGATTGAAACTGGGCAGCCCGTCTGAATAGATGTTCTGGAGGGGAGGGGTGGGGATGGGGGGGGGTTGGGGGGGACCCCGCAGAGTGTTCTTCTCCCAGCCATGGCTGGGATCCAGAGGGAGGAGGGGCGAGCTGCATTTAATCGCTCATAATAGAAATTAGCATGGTGTAATGAACCCGTTTGAAAAGTCCATTATTCGCGCGCTTCAAAAGGGAAGGATGACTTTGTAGAATTTGCTTGCCTAAGACAAATAGCAGGAGGAGAAGAGCGCTCTCAAACGGGAGATCTGGCTCTTATGCGCTTCGGCTTGACCTCGGGAAAAGCTCCTTTTTTTAGTTTTTTTAGGTGTGTCAGATTGGTCTGCCCTTGTTCAGGATCGATCTTGTGTTTTTTGCTTTAAACATCACTTTCTCTTTCTTTTCTCCCTCTCTTTTTTTTCTCGTTTTGTCTGGCTTGAGCAAGTTAGGATTCTCTCCTGTGGAATGCATTTAACAGGGCGTACCATCAGCCCTGTGATGGCTTGACCTAGCTGACCCCATAATGGCCCACCTCTGAGAAACCAGCAGGCCTCCTCCTCCTTCCTGCTTCAAGCAGACTGTGCTGAGATCAGCTCTCCGCGAGGAGCTCATTCAACCCTTTCTGGCGTGTGATGCTTGAAATTTTCTGTGTAGTTCTGGATAATTTGGTTATTAGCTGTGGTTAAAGACAGCTGGAGGCTATAATAAGATCATAAAGAAAATATGTGAGTGTGATTTTCCGTGCAGTGATTACTAGACATTGTTAAAGGGAGTTGGAGGGATCCTAAAGAGCATATAGTTTTCACTGCAGTTCAGGAATGTGATTAACCGTAGCTAAAGATGGTTTGAGGCCATTTTTTCAATCAAAAAAGACAATATTTGAGTGCGGTTTTTTATGGTTCACTGTTTTTAAATGAATGAATTGCCATTGCTGAAGATGGCTGGAGGCGGAGATGTTAGTAAGTCGCTTTATGCGAATCCGAGTCAAATTTCGAGTCTTTGGGTGTGAGTCAAAGTCCAGTCTTGAGTTTTTGGTAGGGAATTTCAGTTTAGTCTCATTATTAATGTGGGAGGTGTTTTACTGGACGAATGTAAACCCCAATTAAAACCTGTTAGCTTTGACACGGCAAAACAACTGGAAACTAATTTGGTCCGTTCAGTTCATTTTTTTTCTCAGACTGAAATTTCCGAGTGGAGTCACAAACACGTTAAAGGCAAGTTTTGTGTCCCTTTTGGAGAACTTTTGAGAATTTTCTATAATGTTCTATAATGTGATAAGCCTTTGTTAAAGATGGTTGTACGCAACAGTAACATTAGAACTTTCCAGCATTCGGTCTGTTCGCCGAGGCGTAAAAACAGTTTATGCTTTCTCTCCTTTTTCTGTTCTCCTGGTCTGAAAACAGGTGCTCTGAGAACATCCTGCTCCTCCTTTCAACTCTGAACCACAAAGATCGCGGCCGTTGGAGCTGCAGCTGTATTGCTGACGGGCCCCTGCCCCCAGGGCCCCTGCTACGGATAATGGGATAATGGCTGCCACCTTGCTCACACTTGAGATGCTGAACGAGGTGGTTTGTGTGTGAATGTGCGTGTGTGTGTGTGTGTGTGTGTGTGGATGAGCTGGACTGTGGAAACGTTAAAGTTTGCTGATTATTCTCAGATGCTAATGTCATTCTTAGCTACTCTATTCAAATAAAACAGTAAAAAGTAAAAATGATTATTACTGAGAGTTTGAAGGATTGAAGAAACTTCCATGGCCTTGATAGAAAAGTACAGTGCCAAAGTAGTAAATTTACGCTCCAACAACATTAAAAACAGTGTTTTTTTTTAACATGAAAATGAACGTGTCCAAGCTCCACTAATTGCTAAGTAGCTCCTGGAGATAATGAGCAGCTCCCCTTGTTGGTCCAGGCATTCACAGGTAGGCGTTTCAATTCATGCCAGACTCCTCACAGCTCAGGGCAGCTCCAACAATGGCTAAGGCCAGGGGGCCTGTGCATCAAGCCCATTCAGCCTTTCTCCAGGCCCCCAGTCCTCCTCCTAGCTCTCCCAGCCAGCTCCGGATCCCAGCTGGGAGCTTTTGACACAGGCCAGAGGCCCTCCGTGGACACTCAATTGCTAGGAACCAAGCAAAGGTTTCCCAGAAAACTTCACTGCCTGCACTTTGAAAGAGCCTTTATCCTCAAACTTCCAATTAACCGTCCAATTCATATGACACCTGCAGAACGGCTTCAATAGCATTAACCACTTCGGGTTAAGGGAGAAAACAAATTGTACTGATATCTGAAAGGCTTTGGTTGGTGACGACTGAATATGGGCTGCTAATTTGGACCAGGACACTCCAGATTTTCATTCTCCTATTTTACCTACCGAGGACAAGGGCGAATAAAGGTTCCTCAGTGCCCTTTAAGGGAGGTGCTGGCATATATATTTAGCTTCAACCGAGAAGCAGTGTTGGTTTCTCACCTTGTTTAATACGGCATAAAATGAGTTGGCACTCTATGCGCACACAAGAGGCTGCCAAGGCGTAATAGCGAAAGACACATCAGGCCGGCTGGCCATATAAAGTGCATCCGTGATTGCAATGACTTCCAATCAGCACTGTGAAACCGCAAGGTACATTGCCTCGAGTCAAGTCTCAGGTATTAGAGTGCTTAACGAAAAATGTGTTTTTGTGCAGAATGCTAAGTTAATAATTCATGTGCTGACAGCGGCCCTGAAATGCGAAGGCTAAAAGAGGATATTGACTTGCCTAAGAGCCTTGCCAGCTCTCCGAGGGACATTTGTAGAAATTCCTGAATCGGAGGTGAAGAAATTTTGAGGGAGGCCAGGGATACCCTTGACAATTTAAAACTGATTACTTTGTGTCAATACTTGTTCTGTTTCATTCCCTCCCACTGCAAGAGATGACAGTTCACGGTCACTTAAGCCACACAGCAAGATGCCATATGATGCAGCAAGTAATGCAAATACCCTGCTCACATGGAAGATGTGGAAGATTCCTTCTCTTGCATTAGCCCTTAGAACCCTTAGCACCCTTAGAGTGTATCAGTAAAATCTGATTTCAACAAATAAAAACAGAGTAAAACAGTCTAAAACCGGTGTTTGCGCTCCTACATGCTCGCCATTTGCTGCTCTTTTGCTCGGCAGGTTTCCCCCACCCACTTGTGGACGAAGACTATCCTGAAAGTTCTCCCGGGTTCAGAGATTGTGTGTTTTTTTTTTTTCGTTTGTTTCTAAAACCTAAAATAAAAGAAATTTGGTCAGTTTTGTTCGTTATGGGCAATTGCGTGTAATGCCGTTTTTAAAATCCCAGTAACAGTAATTATTATTACATGTTTTTTAAATTACAATAACTTTGGTTCTACGTGACATAGGAACAACAATCCAAGCTCAGCATGACGTCTGACACCTCGAGCATCAACACAAACCAGTGGAACTTCCATACAAGGAGTTGTTTTGCCGTATGATGACAATTTACCATTTGTTGCGCTTCCGGCATGGATCTTTGCTGCTCACATTCTTAGAGTTAAAGGCTTGGGTTGCTCTTGTGCAGCCTTGTGACCCTCCGGGAACTACAGGATTCTACCCTGTCTTCCATGGACTCTCCTACCCATACTATTTTGGCCAACATTAACATCTCTGGTTTCTAACCCTAATTTCTCCAGGCTACCACCCCTGCTCATGGGCTGACAACCTACTGGTTTCTTCAGGCTAGTCCCCGTGCTCTTGGGCTGATTGCTGGCTAGAGCTTTTATTGCCAAT
>JBBPCZ010141436.1:0-20328 GCA_037974445.1 Brycinus macrolepidotus | reverse complement strand
TTATGATGGTGTGTAAGCAGGTGTCTAGATATACGATGATGTGTGTGAAGGTGTGTAGATTTACGCTGGTGTGTGTGAAGGTGTGTAGATGTACACTGGTGTGTGTGAAGGTGTGTAGATGTATGATGGTGTGTGTGAATGTGTGTAGATGTATGATGGTGTATGTGAAGGTGTGTAGATGACATTGCCAGAAAATAATCTCAGGCTGTTTTTGGTTGCTATAACAACAGCCATCTTTGAACCTCTCTCACAGTACGACATAGGACCACCGTTTAGTAACTATGACCAAAGAAATCAACACGACTGTTTCACAACTGTCATCTTTCTTCTGGGACAGAACAAAATTGTGCAACGTTTACCAGGCATTAGGTTTTTTCTGTAGAGATTATACAAGCTGTGTGCAATTGAATACCTTTTATAGCTATGGGTACTCCTTAAAGTATCTGAATTAACTAATCACTTTAGACATATAATGTATGTTTCTGCCGCTTTTTTGCACTTCTTAACTCAAAAATGAAAGTCAGCAGTATTGTGCCTTTTAGAGCTTACTCACCTACTTATTTGCATCTGACAGTAAGGCCATTCATCCCAGCATTTCATGCTTATACTCTCTGGTTCAAAAGGACGTTTAGTGCCAAGAATCAGCTCTTTTACGCATCACACTACACTTAACTTTTTCCACTCTCTCAATCTCTTTCTCTGGAGAGAAGGGTTTCTCTGTGGGCCCGTTAGAGCCCCATTAGTCATTCTGATTAAACTGAACAAGCCTCTGAGGAAACTGGGCCATAAGACACCAGCTCCATCTGCTGATTTCACTGCACAGAGAACAGTGTGGAGAATCTGCTCCCATTTCTGTCCAGATTTAAGAGGTCTTTGTGTGTGAGGACGTTGTGTGACCTACAGAAGAGTGGCACTGTGGGGCTACCATCTGGTCCTCTCCATGGTGTCTGAAGCATGCCACAGCATTTCTTTCCCAGCAGGCATCCGGTGGTCTCAGTTCACTGTCCAGGAATCAGTGCACTGTCTGACAAAGCAATTAAATAAAATCCAAAAATATCTTGCAGATTATTGAAGTTTCAAGACTTATTCAGTGAGTTGTGTAAAGAATGAAGTGGACGCTGCTTCTAGCTTCAATAAAATGCAAGTCAATGAGATATGAACATGTTCATCAGGGATTTGTTAAAGAGCAACAACCTTTTGAGAGGCCTCCATTCTTCACTCTTCTTCAGGGTTCTGGGTTAAAGACCATCAGTCTTCATGACACGGACATGTCAACCATGAAAGGCACCATCCCAGCAACAGCAACACTAACAGTAGTTATTCTAGTGCTAGCATTAGCTTAGTTGCCTAATGTTGATCAATAACCTATTGAAAATATGATTCTAAATAGTTTTGTCCCCGATTTCCTAAACCAAGAAAGTGACTTAAAAAATCATGTGACCTAAATCTAACCCTAGCATAGGCACCCTAAATATAAGCATGCAAAGCACTCTCTCTCTCTCTCTCTCTCTCTCTCTTTCTCTCTCTCTCTCTCTCTCTCTCTCTCACACACACACACACACACACACACACACACACAAAATTCAAGATGGCGGATGAGCCATTACTGTCAACTCTGTTCTCTGTTCATGTCATCCACCTAAGAGCAGTGTGTGTGTGCCTGTATTACGTTGTTTAGGATGAATATGTGGGTAAGGTATTATAAAAATAAATTTGAAAATGTATAAAAATGATCTTGTATGGTTAATGTACTTTAGGTTTCATTTTTAAATGAAATGACGGGCTCCATCACCATGGTATCTTAGGGTTAGACATAATAAAACAGGAGAGTTTACTGTTTGAACAAAGAGTGAGACGGGTCGTAACATTTAACAGCTCCTGTAACATAATATGTCCAATATTATTGACTTTCCAACAAGGACTTCGTGCATAATCATACCGTAATAATGCTAATAATAATAATAACAATACTGTCGGCTTTATCAAATCTATCCTAACTCCTAACACTGAAAAGACTAGCAGAACAAGGAAAAGTCTAGTATGAATGGAGAGAAATATAAAGAAAGTCAAATAGTAATACTAGCATGCTAGCTATGGGAGAGGTATGTTAGCACTGTGATATCTTTCTCGTGGCTTTTCTATGTTTGGATACCGTAGGCTTTATCCAATCTACTCTGTTTAACACTGAACAGAGTTGCAGAACAAAGAAAAATCTAGTAGATGAGTCTTGTGGGTGTCCTTACAAAAGGCAAGAACCTCAGATCAACGTTAGTATGTGTGCAAAGAAAGCACAGAATGAGGGACACATTCACACTGAGACAGCCACTGTTACACCGTGTTTAAGGGCAGCACTGCTGTCACACAACATCACACACATACACACACACATTGCCCCAGAGATGTACTGCACCCTAGATGTGTTTGTTGGAGGGGATGTAGGTCCTACCCTGCCCCTCAACTAGCATTACTGAGTCCAACATGTGCCCAAACCTGACAGTTTTAGCCAAACGGGGGTTTCTGCAAAGCCCCTGAGTTGACGTGCTTGGTAACGACTGTGGATTGGGGTTATCCCTCATGTTAAAACCTTGTCTCCATCCTTAAACAACATGAAATAAAAAGGATACAAAAGGTTTCTCTTCAATTTGAAAGAAGCAAACTAAAACAAGAGCATATTGTCAGCTAGCATTTAGCTCTCTTAGCTGGAGGCACATTCATAGCGACAGAGAAAGAATGGATGACAAAACCATTACAGCAACAGTTACGGTGCGTTACATTAAAGCAGTTTGTGTGGATAGTCCTCAGCGGGGAAGTTTTAATGTGTCCGGTCATGTTAGGAGAGAAGCAGTAAGGAATAATGCTTCTGTCAGGTGCATTAAGTCACCCAGTGCATTGACTACATCTCCTGTAGGGCATTGATTTGAGAGGAACTAGCCAGGTGGAGAACCAGCGCTTGTTATACACGGAAGCAAATGTTACATGCACACTCGTAACACACAACAAGGTTGTGGAAATTTTATGTAGCTTTGTCTTTTGTGCTTAATCAATTACATCTAGCTACGTTTCATGAGAAGATGCCAATACAGGCTTTCATACTTTACCTTCCAAGTGTAATCATTGTGTTTCACCCAACATTCTTTTATACTTCGAGGCAGGAGCAACCCAGGAATTATATATACACAAAAGAATTGAGAATAACAAAATAATGTTATTACTTCTATGTTGATTTTGTCACTTATGCAAAAACATACAAGGTAAGAAGGGGAAAGAGGGTAGGCAGCAGGCCGCTTGCATTTAATGGAGATTTGAACATTTTTTAAATTGAACATTTTAAATTACTTTAATTCAATTATTACATTCAATTTAATGAGTCAAATGTACAATGGTGGTGAATGGAGCCAGGGGTTGTGATGTCTAATATGGCCTAATATGCAAATATGGCCATTTTATTAACTATCCAAAATAACCAGTGAACTTGCACATGTTTCATATGTAATGCTGATGACGGTAAAATAATGGTAAACCTGAAAAATAAGCTTTATTTGAATACCAATTTGGTCTTATTACCATGAATATATTTTTTTTTTTTTAAAAACATTTTAGGCCCAAATCATTAGACATTGTCAGGCAGATATCAGGGAGTGCCTCTGTAACCATTTGGTTTGATACCTTTCTGTGATGGAGTTTTTAGAGACTCTTTGGACATCTGGTTCTTATCACCAGCACTGTGAACAATTCTGAATTGGTACGGTTCTCTAAAATTTCTCATGAAACCTTCTCTGAATTACTTTGCATCTTAACCACTTAATTGTGCAGAATTTTTGAAAAATCAGTAGAATTCATCATTTAGGGTAGTGTGTTTTGGCTTCTTTGGTTTTTTGACAAAATGCACTGAACAAAATGCAAGCTATTATGGACAAAAATGTATGTGGGCTAGTGTAATTGGTATCATAATTCTTCAGTCTTTGTCTTGGTTCTCCTCACTGTTACTTTTTCATGTTCTCAGGAAGTTCTGTCCCAGGCTGCTCTTTAAGGGCCTGGTTATAGAAGGCTGCTTTGGGACCATAGTTGTTGTAAAGGCATTATGCAAATAGAGATAAATTGAACAGATTGGATTGAAGTGAGCTGAATGAGTTGGTTAATTTACTGAATATAATTGCTTCACTAATTATAATACTGAGTAGGATTATGGTCTTATGGGAAAAACTGGAATTCTTGACTCAACACAAGCAGGTAAGGATAAAGAGAATAAATCTGTAGGCAGTAGGTCAGGATTCCCCATGTCAAATCAGACCACTTTCCACTCACAAAGCGCCTACAGCCTGCACACACACGCACACATGCACACACACATACACACTCACACACACACACACACACACACACACACACAGTGGCTGAACAGTATGCAGCCCATGGCTGTGTGTCAGGTGCGAGGATTGCCCTTTACTGACCAGACCAACAGGAAAAGATGTGATGAGTAGTGACCCGATTCCCCCACTGCACCTCATCACCTGGCATTAGCATCATTCAGCAGCACACCTGAACACTCCAGTGCACACAGCTACGGTATCGTGATACTATCTGTATGGAGAATTTCTACTGAACTACATATTTTTGTAGCTTTAGTAAGATCATGTACAGGTTTGTAGTACAATTCTGTTCTATGCTTTGAACAGCACGATCATTGACTTCATTAATGCAAACTTAAATATCATCAAATAACCTATATGCTGCATTGTGCAAACATTTTAGACACCTGAGAAAACTATATTTAAAAGATATTTATCAGATAAGCATTTTGCTCAGAATGAATACAAACAACTTTAATGCAAAAATTAATACGTATTATGGTTGTCAGTGCTTTCGTTGGATCATTTATAATCTCTCCTCCAGACAGCCCAGGATATTTTGTAGTTATCATCCAATACCTGGTTTGCTACTGACATTCCTTTGTTAAATTTAACATTAAATCAGGTGTGTGGGTTAGAGAGTTGAATAAATCCACATAATGGCTAGGGACATTGAGTAGAAATCTGGAACCAAACATGTGTTCTTCCAACTGGGCCTTAAGTTGATGCTGGTACACATCAACATTTTTTGTCTGTTCTAAATTAAACACAGACACCAGAAGCTTGGAAAAAGATATGAAGTTTATGACAGACATTAACATATATTTTTTTAATGTCTGTATGTATGTTAATGTATGTTAACATTATTATGTTAATGAATGTTGCAGTTTTACAGTGATTCTTTCAGTGAAGATCCCTTGCTACTGTTTTATGTTTCAGCTGAAACTGATTGGCTGACCACTTGTATTCACAGTCAGCCCTAGAGGCCTAGAGTTGTGATTTTTTTCTCACAACTGGTCCCAGTTTAACATTGATTGGTTGTCATTACTGTAAATTCTTAATTTTGTTCACTGTTACTCTTCTGCTCAGCTCCTAAAGCCCTAACCAATGGGAGAGACTGCTTGGCTGTATCTACTTAGAAAAAATAGTATTTGACCGTTTTTCAGGTGTTTCAATAAGTTGAACAGTTTTATTCAATAAAGTTGAATTAAAATGAATGACATACACTCAGAAGTCAGTAGCCCTTCTCTGAAGGCCTAAAAGGCCATGAGGCTTGCCCTATGAAACATCTATTTTGATTTACCCCATGTAAAGACCTTACCCACAGAGGTGATCTTAAATTATATAAGTAATATATATTAATTGCTCACTGGTGGTAAATTTAATGAGAGTGTTATACAGGGCCTTGATATGGAGACACACCAAGTGCAGGAGAGCAGAATACATGCTGACCTGACTGTCGCTAGGGCACAGCCTGCCCCTCGGCAACAGCGGGCCGTTTAGTGGATCTGTCAGCCCATAATTACTGTAATGTGATAACTCCACTACAGCCAAGCAAGCCTGCAGCCTCATCAGAGAGAGAGAAGAGGAGCGCGAGAGAAAGAGTATGATCCAATTAGATATGGCTTGGCCACAAGTGACTCTAATTGCCTGGAAAACAGTCAGCGAGAGGATGACAGCTCGCAGCAGCACAGTACAGCCAGTGGCTTCAGAGTGGCCTCGCTCTGTGTAAATGAATTAATGATGACGCAGAGAAGCTCATAAATCTTAGCATCCATTAGAGCTTTCACCACAGACACTGTGAGGATGATTTAGTGAAGGGTCCAAAAGGTATCACTGCAGTTTGGAAACTCAGTCATTACTGTACCCCCTGAGCAATGTGGGCATGTGTGTGTGTGAAGATTTGAATTCAGTTTCGCAAAGCAAAAGGCCCCAAACATGTCTTTTATTCAAAATTAAATGATATTATTATTTTGAGTGCTCACACAGGATGGCCTTTGTTTAACCTTTAGAAGTTATTAGAGCTATTAACCTTTAGAGCTATTACTTTTCTCTGTTATGTTTTTTTAAATATTACATTGCATACAAATTACATACTTAATTACATCGTTACATATATAATTTATAACATACAATACTGTGCAAAAGTACTGAGCCACGCCTTATTACACATTTTGTTTTGAATCACCTTGTTGGTGCAAAAAAAACTTTTTGCTTGTCAAACTATCTTTTCTTTGGCATATTGAGTAGATTAGAAATGGGAACAAATGTTTTACTCTGACAGGCTGCAAAGTGCCTAAAGATACAAGGTGCCTAGATAAAGTAGTTCCAACCACTCAGCATTCAGCACCGCCAGTATACTGATCACCGCCTGGTCATCTGGAATCATCCGCACCTGTTTCTTCACTGGTTCAGCACAGTTAGATGTGCTTTGTTATGCTTGAATGATTCGTACGAAGGTCCCTGTGTGACTTAATAAACAATTCATACGTTTCACATCGGCCCAGACTACTTTTTGAAACAGATATAATATAGGTCTTTTAACAATTTCTGTTGGTCCATTTGTTATAAAATAGTGGTTGGAATAAAGTGTCAAATTATGTTTTGTTGATTTTCTTAGAGACAGTGATGAAATGAAACTAATTCCTACCCACATCTGGAAACTAGACAAATGGAACACACTATATCTGACGTCTGTGATTTCAAAAGAAAATATACTTATACAAGTGGTCTTGTTCCAGTCATGCTGTGGAAACGACAAATGAAAAAGGAAGGAGGGTCAGTTTCTGTTTCCAGTTTCAGCTTTTTGTTAAGCAGTGATGGTTACCATAGTCAAATCACAGACTTCTTGGGCCCTGGGTTTACTCTATTTTAGAGGCCTTGTCAGGGACAAGGACATTTGATACACAGCAGAATAAAACACATTAAAATGAGTACCATCAACAAAACCACCACATAACAATACAGTACAAACAACTGCAAATTCACCCAATGATTTGAGCAGCACCACATTAACCGCATGAGGACAGCCAAGCCTCTAGACACAATAAAAAATGTGAATCGTTTTGGCTTAATTTAATTTTTATTTTATGACACCCACTATCATGTTTTCTTTCTGATATTTTGATGTCGTTCAGTAAATGAACATACAACCAATAGTAGCCACAGTACAGGCAGCTTACCATCACACTTACAAAGCTTGTTGGACATCCCATTTCAAAACCAAAGAAATTAATATTGAGTTGTTCCTTCTTTGCAGCTGTAACAGCCTCCACTATTCCAGGAAGGCTTTTCACAAGATCTTAGAGTGTGTCTGTGGGAATTTGTGCTCATTCAGTCAAAATACACTTTGTGAGGTCAGGCATTGAAGTTAGACAAAAGGCCAAAGGCTTCATCCCAAAGGTGTTCAGCTGGATCCTGGTCAGAGGTCTTTACAAGTCACTGGAGTTTCTCCACCAAAATACGTCAAACCATGTCTTTATAAACCTCTTTTTGTGCACAGGGGGCAGTATACTGGAACAGGAAGGAGCCTTCAGCACTTGGTGGCCTCACTCCATGTGTCTACATCATCTAAAACTTTGTGGCTGAGCTGTTACTGCTCCTACATGCTTCCATGTCTAATAGGGCTAGTAGGTGGCTAACTATGACAGTGCCACAGAATGATAGTACTAGTGGGTTTTAGCAATGGATGTGGGGAAAACACCTGAACACAATAATTAAGAGTGGTATACTTTTGGCTATATCATGTATCTTCATAATTACTTACCTCTTGGTAAAAATGGGTAAAATGTCTTTTAGTTAATTAACTTACACTAAAAATGGTCCTTATTTGCATTTTAGGGCATTCTTGCCAATATTCTTATAGTGTTCAATTCAGAAAATGGAATTCCAGAACATTTTTAGGGCACTAAAAGCTTATACAGTCGAATCATAATTTTTGTCAACACTCGAGATCACTAGTTTAGTGGGATGTATTCTAACGTGTATTGCAAGTCTCTTGTTACGAAGCAATGAATAGATTAACTAAGATGATCAAACTCTCTCTACGCTCTGGAGAAACACTGAGGAACCAGTAATTCTGTACAATTTAAACTAAGACTTTAATGCTAATACATAAAACTGGCAAGTGCAGGTCTGTCTCTGTGGTCACGGACCAAGAATTAAACATATAGATTAATCCATTTTTTTTTTTTTACCTTTTTCTCATTTTCCAACCATTGCACTTTTCAAACCATTACAACATATCTACAGCTACGAATAAACCCCATCAGCTTTGCAAGCAACAAACATTAATGTTGGTTTGCTTGAGCAAATATTGAGTAGTGACGCAAGCTGGTGATGACGAAGTGTTTACATTCATGTATTGATTCCTGCAAAAAACGAAATTTTAAATATGTAGTGCACTACTAATGAGGAAGTCGGGATCCATTTCAGTTACATTTGGCCTATGTGTCACCTCATATTCATGCCCCAGTGAAATGGCAGTTCATGGAAGACCACTTAAGTTCCTGAGAATTCAAGCAGATTTATAAAAAATGAAATACATGCGAACATGCTTTGATTCTAAAAACTGATAATGTTTTTTGTTTTCTGAAATTATTAAATTAAAGGTTAAACGTTTTATATGTTCAGTATGAGTCAATCTCATGAACCACAAAGACGTTTTTAATATTTAGCTGACGAAGTGTAAAACAAAACTCCCCATAAAAATATGGATAATCTTAAAGGTCGAGTGTCCATTTACTCAGGCATAGCTTCCAGTTACTTTTACTGTTATCCCAGTTTGCAGTCCTGCTGGCCAGATCCTCTAAAGCCTATTGAACTAATAGGCTTTCAAATTGAGGTTTCAAAGCACAGGTTTTTAGCATGTATGACCTGAATATTCTGTCACCAGGATGTTTAAGGGTTCATTTTGGCTCAAATGCATTGAGCTTTCAGAGGCCTGACTTAAATAGGTTAACCCTAGGCTCAGAAATCAAAAGGCGGTTAAGAGCGGGTAGTTAGGTGTAAGGAGGGGGTATGTTTGCAGGAATAAATTCCCTGACCGCACTCTTTATGCCCTAAGGGCACACATTAAACAGCATTACTGAGCAAGGGCTACTGCTGTTCTCATTTAAAAACCCTGATTCAAACCCTATGGGTTTTTAAATGCTGCTAGGCTTGCTAGGCATTGGTCTTCTCATTCATCCGCTGTCTGGGTCAGAGTAGGATAGTTAGACACTCTAGCAATGGAGACATAAAATACGAATATAAAATAAAGTACTAAAATGTGGTAAACGTTTAGTTTTATATTACAAGGTATTAGTATTGTGATTTAATGTTTCCATATCAGCTTAACAAAGAAAAGACTGAGATCATTTTGTTTGAGTACAGAGAAGAATGATCAAAACTCTTAATCTTAACACAGGACATCATCTCATATTAAAAATCAAGGTGTAATTCTAGATGGAGAGCTCGACTTTACTCATCAAAGCTATTACTAAATCAGCATGTTGGCCTCTTAAAAAACATAACACATATTAAATATTTTATTTCCAAGCAAGATTTAGAGAAACTCATTCATGCTTTTATTTCATGCAGAGTTGACTACTGCAATGCTCTCCTCACTGGTCTTCCCCAAAAGATCATTAGACAGCTACAGCTTAAGAGAAGAGAGTACATTACTCCAATTCTTAAGTCCATACACTGGCTTCCAATCAAATACAGAATTGATTTTAAAGTCTTACTGATTGTCTATAAAGTACTTAATGGTATGGATCCTACTATATAACTGAAATGTTTGAAGAATACTCAGCTGGTAGATCTCTTAAATCTACAGGGACAGGTCGGATGGTGGTGCCCAGATTCAAAAGGACTAAATACTAAAAAGTACTATAGTACTAAAAGGACTAAATACTAAAAAGTACTATAGTGCTAAAGGTACTAAGTACTAAAAACCCCACTGTTCTCTGATACTTTTAACTAATCTAATTTTTAACTGTTGGCAAAATTGTATAAATTTAGTTTTCTTTCTTTTCTAGCTTGTTTTTTTTCCCTATTTTTAATTTATTTTGCTCTTCTACATTTTATAAATTTCGTTTTCTTTTACCCACGAATGGATTTTTCTTATTTTTACTTATTATTATTTTCTTTCTCTATTTTATTGCACTTTTACTTCTTGTAAAGCACACTGAATGACCTCTTGGTACGACACAGTGCTATATAAATAACTTGCCTTGCCTTGCCTTGCCTTAAGAGTGAATCCAATAGTGCTCTGACTATAATTAAGCATTATCAGAGGGTTCTGTTCTCAACACGTTCATTTTATTCAGTTACTGGTTTCCCAATCCTCTATAAACACTGAGTGCCTGTGGTCACGTATGTTGCTGCTGTCAAAAGGTCAAAAGGTCAGCAGCATCAACGTTATTGATTATGTTAGCCCAGCAGAGATCACACGGGTCAGACTTTAGCACTGGAATTTCAGCACATGTGCCTAAATGAAGAACATCACATAAATCTGTGGAGGAGGAGGGTATGTCCTTGTGGAGGGAAAGACAGTGCATAGATGCACGGCAGCCACTTTGACAGATTCCTGACTGAGGTGTTGAATCGTCTATAGAGCTGGAAATATTTGTCCAAACCCAACGGAAGCCGACTTTTCACGTTGCCAAGGTGAAAGCAACTTTTTTTAATAAAGTGCCCAGCGAGAGCACCATTTGGCCCAAGTTGAAACCTATTGATTGTCCTATAAGACCGGAGGCCCAGGAATGTTCTGTTTGCCCAATCAATGTTCGCCACCTCGCAGGCCTTACAGCTCAATGTGTGCTTTATCTTCTTCTAGCCACCCCCAAATCCACAGTCTGCTGTCCTTCGTTGATAAGACCCGGAGACGGACAGACGGACCCACGGGACACAGCCACTAAACCCTAGTCTATGGCAAATCCCTCCGGAGAGTGAAGGAAGGGATCAATAAGGGAGAGAAAGTTCCGACGTGAAAGGAGAGTGAGAGATGAAAGGGGGACAGTGCGACCTCATCTTCTCTGTGGCAACAGAGGCAGGTTGAGTCTAAGCCTCACTGGCTCCTGGATGATGTGGCCGTGCTCAGAGACCCAATCTTAGATAAGGCTCAGTAACGCTGATTGCCATCGCGATTGAGCAAAGTGGATAGGTGTGTGCGTGCTTGTGTGTGTGTGTGTGTGTGTGTGTGTGTGTATGTGTGTGTGTGCATGTCTTTGTATCCGACTGTTTCTCTACCTATGAGGTAATTTATGTCATTTATAAGTGAAATAAGTGGAGGTTTTTTTTGGGGGGGGGGAAGCAAGGAGTATGAGAAAGCAAGGAGAGGACACTCAAATAATTCCCCAAATAACTTCTCACACACACATAAAAAAAATACATATATACACTGAAATCCAATTATTTCCTCTCTCGGAAGAGCACTATAGTAATTATTTCCCTAATTGCGGATGGCGCTTCCTCTAGTGTAGTGACTTAGAGGAGCCAGCCAAGAGCTGACAAAGAGGCCATTTCAGGCCACGCTGGGGTGAACGGCACTTGATCAAACACCAGGACCCCAGCCTGATTTCCCAAAGGATTTGTTTGGGAATTATTTAGATGGCCCACTGTAGGTTCTTTATAGATTATAGATCCTGTCTCTAACAAACATTAAACTAAATATCTAATGTACCTGAGCTTTAAGCTGAAAACAAAAGATTTTGTTAAATCTAACCCTTAACCTAGACTTAACCTTTATATATATATATGTGTGTGTGTGTGTGTGTTTGTGTGTGTGTGTGTGTGTATTTTTTTTTTCTTCAACTTCTTGTAAGTTGCTAAGATTTTGGGAGGGCGTCAGCAGACAAAATATCTAGATCAGAGGAAATACTATCATTTCAGTTGTCACAAACTTGTTTTATTTTTTGTTTTTCTTTTTTGTTTATTTGTTTTTTTTTTGCAAATATGTAGACATTTTTGATGACTCGGCTTGTTTTGCTTACTTGTACTAAGTGAGAGAGAGAGAGAGAGAGAAAGGGAGAGAACAGAAGCAAATGATAGGCAGGTGAAATGACTTTTGGCAGGCTGAGTGGTAACAGACAAAGAAAAGCTCAGAGATCAGCAGGGTATCTACCATAGAGGGACACTGAGTTTGTATAAGACTCTCTCTCTCTTTCTCTCTCTCTGCTGACAGCCGTATGAAGCGTGTAGCAGGCAGCTTATTTATTGATTCCTCATAACCTGCTGAGTGGTCACCTTGTCTCACTACATCAGAAGACGTCTATGAAGAATGAAGATGCTCCATGAGCATCACTGTGGACACTGAAAGTTCATGACATACTGAGTGGACAAACTGCCAACATCATCTTTATTTGATTTGTGGCATATGTGGCACCTGAAGAAGGAATAGATGGCTGATGTTGCAGTGGTCAGCAACTGGAACCAAACACAAACTACTAACACACTCTGTGAAAAAAAATGTAGCAAACTGTCACAGGGGCAGCTGGTGGCCTAGTGGTTAGGGCATTCGCCCTGCAATCAGGAAGTCGTGGGTTCGATTCCCAAGACTGCTAGGTACCCTGAGCAAGGTACTGCCCCCACACACTGCTTCCCAGGTGCTGTGGTGTGTTTGGTATGACAGAATGGTCACTTTCACTCAGGCCACTGGAGGGGTGCATTCTCAATACCATTGAGCACAAAATTGTATCATATTCCTTATCAGGCTAATATTATGGACAAACACGAGTATAATAGTCACCCAAGTTTCCATAAAAATACTTGACTGAAATTTTGCTCAGCCTGCTCATATCACATCCAGATCTTCGTCAAGTCAAGTCAAGTCAAGACAAGTTTATTTATTTATATAGCATTATCATACACAAAGGTCATTTAGCATACTTTACAGGAATAGAATAAAAATCAATTAGAATAAAATAAAACAGAAGAATAGAAGAAATAAAAGAATACATAGAAAATTAATAAAAGAAGATTGAAAGAAGGTGGAGGAGAATAGTGCAGGTTTTAGAAGCTTTTTAAAGCTGCAGTTGGTGCAGATCTGATACCGATGGGCAGTTTTGTTCCAGCAGCGAGCTGGATAGTGAGTAAATGCCATTTCATCATGTTTAGTCTATATTAACTTACAAAAGATAGAGAAAATATATTGAAACTGAGAAGCCAAAAATGTTACAGGGGGTCCTCGAGTTACAAGAAGTCTCGACATACTCACTCACGCTCACTCCCACTCCTACCCGGCTTACACCGTTAGCCTCGTACTTACGGACTATGTGGGCGAAGTAGTTTGGTTGCGTTACTGTGGAAGAATACACAGTAACGCGGCGTATGGGTGAGGGAGTTTTCCTGTTCCTTTTTCTGTGACTTAGTTGTGTTTTTATGACTTTACAACTGTGTTAGGATAGGTAAGTTACTTAGACTAGGGTGTGTTTCGACTGACACCAAAATTCGGGTTACATCACTGTCGAAGGAACGGATCTGTGGCGTAACTCGAGGGCCCCCTGTAAGGGGAAAACAAAATTAGCTCGAAATAAAGAAAATAATTAAAAATATCTAGATATCCACTATGCACTTTATATCCTGTCTTGGTTTTCCAAATAAATTGCTGGAAATTGACTTCACTGTGTCGCCCAACCTCACCCCACTCATCACCAGCAGCCTTGCAGCTCAGAGAGACACACATTTTGACACTCAAAGCCGTATGAAACATCACTAAATTACCTCCAGGGCCTCTAGTGACCTCGCCAAATATAGCCGCAACCTCTGTCACGCTGTGTCCATTTACAGCATCTAGGGACGCTTCTCCCTCCGCGTCCACTAACAGACAGCATGTGGGCTTGTGCGTGTGCACAGCATGTGTGTCAGAGGGACCAAGCGTACTCTGTATTATGCACCTTCTGGGGACCGGATAAAATAATAATACATTGCATTTATATGTGCTTTACAGATGAATTTAAGGCAAAAGAAATATGTTCAAATAAAAGACAAACAAATATCAACATACAAAATAGGGACAGGGACCATAAAAGTTGAAATATCCTCATAAAAGTAAAATATGAATTGTCTGAAATTTTGGGGGCGTTTACTCATCTCAACAAAATGCAGCTTTTGTATAAGGCCCAACTAGAAGGACTAATAAATTTCCAATAACACCAATGCCAGTATTTGTAAGGCTTTATGGCACTTATGTAGTGCTTCATGACACTACATAAATATTTCTAAAGGCACATAAACCTACATAAATATTTATAAAGGCTTACTCCAGCGAGCATCAGCTGTCCCTGTCATTTTACCTCTGAAAACTGTATGACAGCTGACACTTGGAATAAGCCTTTATAAATGTGTATGCAGGTTTTACCGATTTTCCCTTTGGTCACTGAGGTTAAGCTTTGTGTTTGGTTTGTGAGCACTGAAAAAATCCCCATGAAGCTAGTAATGTAAGAACGTCTGTATGTGTGTAGGCATGCGTGTGTATGTGCGCATTTTCTATCCCTGGGCTTTTCTCCACCCAGCCCTGTCCATACCCATAACACGCGCTTTCTCATTTCATCAGAGCACACACTTTAAACTCGGCATGACAGCGGAGCCTTTCTGCATCGAAAATGTCCCAACAGCTAACATCACCCCGATCCCACCAGTCGCTGCAAAAACGCTGAAGGACAAAAAAACAGCTGTCCTTCACAAACCAGGACAAGGTTTCCTGTGGAAGTCTCCATCACAGTCCTTTTGCTATTTCCTCTGTTCTAGCGCACCAAACACAGTGCATTTAACAGCTGGATAATTAACTGGACATTTAGTTGTAGCAGTGAAAACCAAAAAATATGTAGAAAGAACCTTGGAATCGGTGTCATTCAACATGAGGAAGCTTCAGATCTTCTCCATTCTCTTTCCCACACCGATTAAAGCTAGAAATGTGCAGTTACAAAATATGTGTGACCAAGACTGCCCCGTCAGAGGTAAAATAAGGTGAACTGATCAAGTAAGTCAAATAAGGTGAATGGCAATGAACTGGACTCTTTACATATATAATACTGTGTAGAAGTCTACAGCCATACTATTTTATGCCTCTAAAACTGCCTTATCTTTGGCATAGTATGTAGATTAAATTAAAGAAATATTCTACAAGGTGCCTGGATAAAGGTGTTCCAACCACCAGTTCAGCACCACCAGTATGCTGATCACCGGCCTGATCATCTGGCATCATCAGCTCCTTTTTCTTCATTGGTTCAGGCCTTAAGATAAATGGTTTTGTTATGCTTGAATGATTCATACGTAGGTCACTAAGTGCTGAAACCTAAATGTGGGGTCTAACATTCAAGTGATCACTCCGTAGCACTTAATCCTGAAGAGCAAATACAAAAAATAAGTTCTCATTAAAAATCTTTCGTAGTCTAGGCTTGACAAGATAAGCTGCAGAGTTAAACAAGATAACAACTACATAAGATAAAAATTCTCTTTATTGTATCCAGTGTTGTACTTCTATCCATTCTCTCTCTACTACAATGTAGCGTGGGACTTTTGTTGAAAAAAAATCCATTTCTGGGTTTCTGCAATATAGACTGCTGGTGCAAGTAATATTCAAGCATGTTGACAGAGGGAGCACAACTTTATCAGATGTGTTAAATCTAGAGTTTTACCATCAAGAAGGCACTATTCTCTCCAGATGCCAAGTTTGACAATCCTGGTCTATGAAGGAATGATATATTTTGCCTAAAAGACTGCCATTTATTTCTGAATCATTTCTGAGGTCTATACTCTTGTAATTATCTTTATCTCAACCTCCGATCTCGGAGCCAAACTTGCTCAGAATGCTAAAAGGAAACGAAAATGCAATTTTGACCAATTGACAGTAAACTAGATTATTTCAGTTCCAGACATGAAATGACCTCAGCTCAACTTGGTGGACTACCATGTGATGCGTAGTTATAGATAAAACTCCCTGCCCAGCACACACACAAACAAAAAAGGATTCTTCTGACCTTTAATTGGAACCATAATAGATTTTACTTGCCCTACCGTTTGTGCCAACGGTAGATTTTTATCTACACTGAAGCCTTTTGAATGAGATGAGCATCACTCATTCTATTTTTTTTCCATCTCCCATTCACATTGAAGACCGATAAGATTTTATAACCTATTTCTAATATGATGTGTGGAGCCTGAGGTCATCAGTGGCTCTTTAGACCTTATTAATCCTTATTAAGACCTTCAACCTTCCCCTTATTACACACGCTACATCATTGTATAAAGTAAAAGATAATAC
The DNA here is from genome assembly GCA_037974445.1 of Brycinus macrolepidotus. Classification (NCBI taxonomy): domain Eukaryota; kingdom Metazoa; phylum Chordata; class Actinopteri; order Characiformes; family Alestidae; genus Brycinus; species Brycinus macrolepidotus. The sequence continues at coordinate 3,732 of JBBPCZ010141436.1, read as the reverse complement.
TATATTTGAAGGCTGCCTACATAGGGAGTGCATAACACATAAATATTGTATTTATAAAGCAATATATGAACTGCTTGTACTAGCATTTACAAGATAACAGATGTTTTTCAGAAGTAAATGACATTGCATTGGCATAAGGGCCACTGAACTGCTATTTGTGACAGCTATTTGTTATATCTGTGATGCTATTATGAAGCAACATTACCAAGGAATGAAACACGGCCTAAATACAGAGCTTTTAACAAGATATCTTTTAAATAAAACATTAGGATGATGCATCATAACAATGTTATAATCAGATGGTTGGCCCTTATGTCAATACAATGTCATTTACATTATAAATCATCTTATCTCTTCTTGTGATTACTAGTATAAGCTGTCTCTAAGCCTAGTATGTCTTTATAAATGTTATTTGATATTTTTGAATGTGTTATGAAGTCTCTATGTATAATATATGGACAAAAGTAATGGGACATCTGACCATTACACCAACAGGTACTTTAATGGCGTTGCATTCAAATATGTAGACTTTAATAAGGTGTTGGTCCCCTTTTGCAGCTATAACAACTTCCACTCCTCTTGAAAGGCTTTCCACAAGATTTTGGAGTTTCTGTGGGAATTTGTGCCCATTCATTCTGTAGAGCATTTATTAGGTCAGGCACTGATGTTGGTTGTGGGTTCAAATCCCAACTGCTAGTGACACCACTTGAGCAAGGTATCATCCCCACACACTGCTCCCCGGGCGCCCCTCACTGGTGGCAGCCCATTGCTTCACTTGGTGAATGGGTTAAATGCAGAGAAAGAATTTCACATTGTGTGCTGTGGTGTGTTTACGCATGACTATAAGGGGCCACTTAACTTTACTCATGGACCTTGCTTTGTGCACTGGGGCACAGTCATGCTGGAATAGAAAAGGTTCTTCCCCAAATTGTGTCCACAAAGTTGAAAGCATGGCATTCTCCAAACTGTCTTGGTGTACTGAAGCATTAAGATTGTCCTTCACTACAAGTAAGGGTCCTAGCCCAAACCCTGAAAAACAAGTGTGTCCCAATACTTTTGTTCATATAGCGTTGGTAGACTTCAAATTAAGTGTTTTCAGAGAATACCATTTCTTAACTGTTGAAATGAGCTACTGACATTTCATTATCAATTTACTGTTAAGAGAAACAGAAAGTAGATAGCCTTTAATTTAGATAGATAATGCCTTTCAATGACAAGGAAAAACTCATAGCCTTAGGCTATTATCATTTTCAACCTACTCACTACCATTTCCAATCATCAAGCAGCTTGCAGTAGTCGTCTATCTTCTCTTCCGTGGCAAAAGCCCCCGAGGCTGCAGTTCATGTCTCACTGATTAGAGATGATCTTCTCAGCCTGCCTCAGCTCATTACAGCATTATGGTAATGTCACAACAGTGCTGCAGAGCCGCTACGCTAATGTCAGGGAATATCTGCAGAGACACTACAGTGTTTCAACGTCCTAGTTAGATATTTTACTCTCTAAAATTAGTATTAAGCATGCACTGTCCCTCAGAAATGCCAAAACATTTCAGAACAGAGTGCTGATTTAGAATCAGGTTTACTGCTTTTGTTGTAGAGTCCCATCTCTTTGTGGTATGAGTGAGACTGTTCCAGAAACAGAGCTTTGTGAATTGTAGATTCGTGCGAAGCTACAAGGCGCTAATGTAAGCTATTGATTCATCTCCCTTTGATCAGATATGAAAAGAGAAAAGTCAGTTTTCTGTGTTAAAAAATAGAAGAAAGAAAGAAAGCACATGTTTGTGTGTTGTATGTGTGTGTGTGTATGTATATATGAGATGGCTAGCCCAAGCTTTGATCCAAATATCCTAACTACAGCTATTAGCATGTATTAGCACTGTGGGCATTGCTGATTTCTTACCGTTTCATCATATGAAATCTAGCGAACAATAGAGTCTATTGGCAAAGATCAAAGACTAAAGAAAACTGTGGTCTGCAGGGCAGTGGCATGTTCAAACACACACACACACACACACACATACAAACACACAAGCTTGGCTGCCTCTCTCCACAAACACCTATGCTAGAGAAGGTGATATAGTGTGTCAAACGCTATGCAACCTGCCCAGTGAGATCAAAGAACCAGCGTGTCCAGCAGTGCAGGGGTCACTACAGAAGGAGAAACACACCCTGAGGTGATGATCGAGACGAAAGAAGAGACAACATGAAAGAAGAAGACAGGAACAGAGAAAGGGAAGGACGTGACTCGCATTCTGTCCCCCAGCACACCAACGCTGTCAAGCTACGTCTGCATGTTCAACCCCACTGCCTCCTTTCAAATTGCTGAATTAATGTTGTACAGTTGTGGTCCGACACTGTACACCATACTTTTTTGGTCAAAGGGGCTCCTGAGTAGGGCAACCGTATAAGCGTTTGATCCAGGGGCGTCGGAAGCATTTTTAATTGGGGGGGACACACTGGTGGGGGGGTCTGGAACCAGAGGGTGGGGGGGAGGGTGGGGGTTGCGCACTGCACTTCACAAAACTAATGATTTGTAAAAGTGTAATATAATGGTTCCAGCACCCATGGTTTGATCTATCGTTGGGAGAGCCATTCATGGCCAGGGGTGCAGGAGAGCATAATGGACCTCTGGATGAGTAAATGGCCCCTCCCTCTCTCAACATTACTAAAATAGCTTTCAAGGTGTCTTTAGCTATACTGTTGTCCATTTTTATAGATCATAGTATGTTACCTGGTGTCAGAGATGATTTTGGCATTCAGTTTGCATGCTGCTTACATTACATGTCAGCTATATCTGCCTGTTCAGTGCAAAGCTAAAGTAACAAATGTCAAATGTAAGGGTAGGGAAGGGTAATGTGTTCCCTGCCTTCTTTAAATCAAACCAATCCTGACCTAAATTAACCAAACATTTTAATTGCTCAATTGAAAGTGAATTCCCCGTCCAGTTAATTTTCCGTGATTTAGCCACAATTAGTTAACAAGAAAAATGATCAAGAATTTGAAAAAAGTTTGAAAACATAAATGGGCAGATAATGTGCTTTGTTTGTCACAAAAACAATCTCCCAAAGGACTAAGCAAAATGTTTTAATTTCCTAATTTCTTGAAATATTTTTATATATAAATATCTTATCTAAGCAAAAATATCTATAGCGTACACTGCGAAACTCTTGAAATGATTTCAAGGTAATAAAGCATAGTAATTTATTTATTTGCTTTATTTGCTTATTTCAAGAAATTGAAATACATTTTCTTTACTCCTGTCACGTCCACGCTGCCTCGGCCACGCCCCCAGCGGGCCCCGCCACCAGAGTACTAACCTGCGCAAGTCTTGTCGCGTCTGTGTGTCACATGCAGGTTAGTTTTTGTTTGAGCCCGGTGCCTGGCAAACCACCTGTTCCTGATGAGCTCCCTAGCTCGCTCCTGATCTGGGCTGCTAGGCACCAGTTAAGTGGCTCACCTGTCTCTTGTCAGTGTCTGTGTTAAACCTTGTTTAAGTTTCATTAGTCGCGTTTTTTGATTGGTTGTCTGTTTCGAGCCCCTTGTGTTTCCCTAGTTAAAAGCCAGTCGATCCAGTAGGCTAGCGTGCTGTCACCCTCATCCAACCTTCATCCTGCCCTTCATACTGTGTGTGTGTGTGTGTGTGTGTGTGTGTGTGTGTGTGTGTGTGTGTGTGTGTGTGTGTGTGTGTGTGAGAGCGTGCGCGCGCGCGCGAGCGCGTGGGCGAGCGCGCGCG
>JBBPCZ010141413.1:0-20336 GCA_037974445.1 Brycinus macrolepidotus | reverse complement strand
TGATTTCCTTCTCTCTCTCTCTCTATCTCTCTCTCTCTCTCTCTCTATGTCCCTCTCTTTCTCTCTCTCTCTTTCCCTCTCTTTCCCTCCCTCTCTCTCTCTCTTTCCCTCTCTCTTCCTCTCTCTCCCCTTTCTGAGACAGCAAATGATTTGAGAGCACTAGCGAAAATGCAGGGACTGAAAGACAGTGTGCGTGTGTGTGTGTTTCATAATGAACATGCAGACTGGTGCCCATTTGTGCTGTTCTGACAGACGACTGTGCTCCATTCTCTTTGAGACAACTTATCAACCTGCTGCAGACTCCCCGTCCATCCCTGAGTTTTTTTTTTTTTTTTTTTTTGCGACAATGCCTTCACCGCCACCACTGGAAATGACCGTTAACAGTGTCGGATTATAATTGCCTCCTCCTGGGCCTGCTACGCATTCAATTTTTTCTTAAGGGTGCACACTTTCACAACTTCAGGTCCAGCTTTATGTGCACAATGCAAAACATGCTTGCAAGCTAATGAGGGATAAGAAAAAAGCTTTCCTTTCCTACTCTTGGGCTATAATGGCAGTGCTCTATTTTGCCATTATAATTTTAGCCTGGTGTCCTTCAGCACCTATAATATGTCTAAAGGGCGGTCATTGCTGTTTTGTGATTTATTGCATATGCAGTTATACAGATTGCCCCCTCAAGTTGCAAAAAGACCAACATTGCTAATGAACACTCGAAGACAGTAGTCACCCAAATCTTTTTCTCATAACATCTCTGAAGCTCCTCAATTTGCATTCCGCTCTTCGTTAAGGATGAGTAGATCTATGGATGTGGTTTAGTACACTGACTTACTATCAGCTATAAAAAATGAACAAAAGATTCTAATCCAAGATTAATCCGTTCAAGACCGGTTGTTGTCTGAAGTGTAGCTTTTATTCAGTTTTACAGCTCACAGTAGGTCATACTGTATCCTAAACCGCATCCATAAGTCTGCACCTCATTGATGAAGAGATGGATGCAGTTCAAGAGATGATTTGTAGCTGTATTTTTAAAGTAAGGATTTAGGTGACTGTTGACTTCTAGTCTTTGTTAGCTGCATTGGTCTCAATTTGAATGGATCCCCTTTCCTCTTTCAGATAGACTGGCCCCTCTCCTCCAGGCCTTGCTCCTAGCAGCTTTGCCTGGCAATCATGCGACTAATACTATGTGCTACCCGCCATCCCAGGATTTAGACATTATTATCTGTGACTAAAAAAGCCTCTCTCCCTGATTCTGTCTCAAAGCTGCTTAGCACCTGCACTGATACCCCCATCAGCCAATCATCAGCAGAGATAAATAGCTCCAGATCAGACAAAGACATAAAATGTGCAGCTCGGATACAATGGATGCTAAGCGCAGGATTAGCACTAAATCGCTGCTGTGTCTCTTCACTAGTGGGGACAGAGGGCATTTGATTCTGTGTGATTATTCATGCCTTCATACCACCCTGCTACACATTACATGCACTGAGTGGCTACTGCTAACATGCTGCATATATTTTAATACCATTAAACACCACATTGAGATTTCAAGAATCATTGGACCATGCAATATTAATTACAATTAGAATAGACTGCAGAGATCAGCTTTTAATGGAGTTGTGGACAAAGGGCTGCCAGATTACATAGCAGAGTGAAATCTAGACAGATGCTTTCTATGGTACATGTTTACTAAATGCTGTTACGCACTATGGATCAAATTATGAACGGCAGCTCACACTTTATGCTAAACCTTAAACCTGACTGAATGTAAGATCACAGGCAACCCAATACCAAGATTATTATTATTATGGTTTTTTTTTTACGTTATTGAAAAATCAGTTTAATACAACCCAAATGTGTAAAATGAGATTTTTAAATCTATTGTTTTTGTGATGCCACAAAAGCCTGGGCCTTTACATGCATCCATCTACAGCAGTTTACCCCACCATTCTTGTTGAAGTTTTAAGGAGTGTTTAGCATTGCACAGACTAGCCAAACAGAACGGAGGTCATATGTTTAAATTATATTTGAAAACACAGTTATAAAAAATTGTTTAATTCTTAGTTGTCACACCCAGCAGTCACATGACGCACACAAGGACCCGGAAGTGACGCGCATCACATGGTATTTTACCCAGGAAGTGAAGGTACTCACTGCTCAGTCATTGTTTACTATGCCCGAGCCGATTTCCAACCCTCTCCAACTCTACGGTACCGTGAGTAACCCAAACCCTTCTCTCCTTGTTTTGACTGTGTGTGAGTGAGAACTCAGACTCCCGGTGGGGAGCCTCTACTCCTAAAGGAGCATTCTCATATCAAAGCACGTGGTTTGCCTACTCTTTCGTGTTCACTCCGTGATTGGGTTTATCCACCACGCGACACTGGGCAAACAGTGTCAGGCCAGTTCGTCACATTAGTAAATTGTCCACTTTCCTGCCATGTTTAGCTCCAGCCTTTTTCTAACATCTTGGCCATGCCACCTTACATAATCAGGAACTTTTGAAGAAGTTTGTTAGTCAGTTTATTAGGCGCTTATTTGAGCAGATTTTGTTTGAAGCTAGACTTCTCAGGAGATCTTCAGGACCAGGGTTGGTGACCAGTGGTCCAAGGGATAAAAAGAGGTGGGAAATAATTGGTAAATGACTGGGTTTGGTACATAAAAGCACATAAGTGGAGGTCATAAGTGGAGTTCAGGGGAGAAAAATCAGACACAATTTTAGGATATGGGCTTTTTAAAGTTGTAGCACATTAGCTCCCATCACTTTAGCAGTTTCTTGCTATGTGCTATGTAGATTTTTTGCAGGTTCAGTCAAATCTTGACCAAATTTTCTGCTACTTTAAGCCCGTGAAATATATGTATGAAATATATTACATCAGTGTAGTTTTGTCTTTCAATATACTCACAAAAAACCTTTCATTGTGGAGGTTCTTTGATCGTTGCACTCAGTTATATAAATGGCTTTTCAGTTGTGAAAAAGTTCCTTTAAATTTGAAAGTTTCTTTAGGGAAACTATCACATCCTATTACATTGCTTATTATTGAGAAATTCTTAAGTGACATAAGTGAGTAAAGGAAGTCTGGTCCTGCCGGAAGGTCTGTGAATATTTAGACATAAGAGGCTGTCTAAATATTAGGATGACGTCACCCAGCCTGAGCCATGAACTCTCAAGCACTTGACGATAATAAAATGCCTCTGGGATCATTGGTGTCAAGTGTCTTAAGACTATGAATGCCCATCTCTGATGACTGTTGCCTTCTACATCGTAATGCATGCATAAACAGAAGATATGAATGAGCTGCTCCCAGCACTGTTGCTCTGCGATGCTTGATCATCCAGCGAGTCCACCAACAGCACTGGGAAAATGCGCCAAGCCTCAAAGTCCATTAGCTCTGGTGACAGCATTAGTAATGCCTTAATGTGATGAGAAAAAAAAAACATCCCTGAATCGCTGTGCCGAACACTAGCTGACTACAGAGGGGTTCTGAGGTGGTCGACACGGCGAGGCTGAATTATACATGACAGGCCCATAATAAGCACAACCTACTCTGCATGTCACCCAGCTTGCAAGCTGTTTGTGAAAGCCAGCCAGTCGGAGGGCCGTTGTGCTTATCATTGCAATATCAGGGCTAATATGCGTGGATGGAAATGTGACAGTCAATATTCCAAAAACAAAGCACCTAAAATTAATGATCTAATTTAGCAAGTTATAGAGTTAGGCTTTTATTCTAAAATCTAATTGGGCAAATTGAGATGAAAAAATATGAGGCCTACTTTAGTCATGGGTGCTGGTCTCTACAGCTTACTGCTTGCCACTTCTGGAGCTTATGACTGTTAGATGTAAACCATTTTATTTACCCGTTCACTGTTCTGAAGCAAACAAAAATCTAGCTGCCAGGAGCCAACTCTGCTCTTCAGGACGCAGACAGTAAAGGGAGGCTCTACCAACCTGGAGGAGTACATGGTGTCAGTGACTGGCTACATCAGCATGTGCATCAGTGATGATACTGCCTCCAAGACCAACGCCAAACGCCCTAACCAGAAGCCATGGATCACTACGGAGGTGCACGCACTGCTGAGAACCCATGACATAGCTTTCAGGTCAAGATGGCCTGAGAACAGCAAGGGGCAACCTGTCCAGGGCCATCAGAACAGTAAAGCAAGCACATTCTCAAAAAATACACCACCACTTTTAGGACACTGATGAAACACAGCGCATGTGTCAGGTGCTCTGTCTGACCATGGCTGATATGAGGAGGAATCTGCTTAGAGTCAACCCACGGAAGACTGCAGGGTACTCAGAGGATGTGCAGATCACCTATCAGATGTCTTCAAAGACATCTTCAATATCTCTCTGAGCACCACCGTCATTCCAACATGTTTCAAAACCACCACCATCATCCCAGTGCCAAAGAAATCATCAATATCGTGCTTCAGTGACTACCATCCTGTCTCACTCAAACCAGTCATCATGAAGTGCTTTAAGAGGCTTGTCATGATGCACATACAATCACAGCTGCACCCTAGGCTGGACCCCCCGCAGTTTGCATATCGTCCCTATCATTCAACAATGATGCCATCACCCTTGGCCCTCACCCATCTGGGCAAAAAGGATGCTTATGTGAGAATGCTGTTCATAGACTTCAGTTCAGCATTCAACACCATTATTCCTCAGCATCTGATAGGAAAGCTGAGACTGATGTGCCTGAACACTTCCCTCTGCAACTGGATCCTGGACTTCCTGACTGGGAGACTTCAGTCAGTCAAGATCAGGAGCAACATCTCCAACAACACCTCACTGAGCAAAGGGCCCCTCCAGGGCTGTGTGCTCAGCCTTCTGCTGTTCATGCTGCTGACCCACTATGCAGCATTACCCAGTTCAAGCCACATCATCAAGTTTACTGATGACATGACTGTGGTGGGTTTGATCAGTGAGAATGACAAGGTGGTGCACAGAGATTTGATGCAATGGTTAACTGACTGCTTGCAGAGCTAACTTTTCTCTGAATATGAACAAAACAAAAGAGATGGTTGTTGACTTCAGCAACACGCCATGATCACTTTCCACTGAACATCAACGGCTCATCAGAAAAGACCGCTCCTTGGTGTTCACATTACAGAGAACCTCATTTGGACCCTCAACACCAGCTCCATCATCTCTATTTCCTTCAAAGACTAAAGAAAGCACACACACACCCCTGACTATCTCACAACATTTTATAGAGGGATTTTGTAGAGCATTATCTGTAGCCGCATCCAGACTTGGTACAGAAAGACTGTACAGAGGATAATAAGGTTTGCTGAAAAGATCACTGGGTTCTCTCTCCGCTCTGTTGCAGACATTTACACCACATGATGCGTCCGTAAAACCAGCAGCATTGTAGATACCCTTGCTGTCCAACAGGTGGGAACACCACCAGAAATGCAATGCAAGCATCCCATTAGAGAGTGGGTGTAGTCTGCTCCTGTGGGCAGAGTCTGATCTAAAGGCAAAAAGCAGACGATCACCCCCACCTAGCTCTCTCTGCATTGTCTGCTAGCCAAGGCAGAGCTCCCAAGGGAGGTCACCAACTGATAGAAGTCTAAACAGCCCACCTTCTATGTTCCAGAGAGGGAAAAAAATATTAAGATTCAGTAACCTATCCAAAGTTTAGCTTAGACACACTATAAACATCCCAACAAGCCATCAACAAAGTCAAGCTTGCAACAGGCATTTCTGCAGCCTTTGTGTAGTGAGGCGACCAAGTCCTTCATTTTCAACCACAGAAGCTTAATCCCTGGACATTGCTGGACCAGACAAATTCCCAGCAGTGTATGGACAGAATCCACATTCCACAAATCCATACATTTTCCCTCCAAACTTTCACAGAAACTTCATGACTGACAGTGGACTGAAATGCAGATATTTGCAAAAATCATGTGAAGTTGAACTTTTATATCTGGGCACAACAGAACAGCTTACTTTCTGAAACAAATGCTGTAAAGTTTAACTTTGTAAATGTGTTCATGTTCATGCTTTAAACCGTGTTTGAAGAATCTAAACTCAGGTTTATATGTGCAACGATAGATTTATCTTTGCATGTGACCTCTTCTATTTACTAACACCGTAGTAATGGCTTGGCACTCCTCAGAATTACTAAACTTCATGTTTATAAAGCCAAACACCATTAGTTTTATCATAAGGCTGAAGTCATCCTCGGTATAAAATGCATGTTTTAAACCCAGTCAGTACAGACTAGATAAAAGCTCAGCTGATTTTATTAAGATAGAGTGTAGCTCACTTTATTGTCATCTTAAGGAGACAACACCATTTTTCCTTTGTCTCCAAAAAGGACGTTTCCACACATTCCTTCTGCACTCACGCGGAGCACCCATGAGCACCATGTTTGCCATTCAAACTCGGGCCATTTCAAAAGACTTCACATTTCTTAATCAACCTTCAGAACTCAAATTTTTGATATTACCTTTTTTAGTTTGAAATTAAAGATGGTAATATTTATGATTTGATTATACAAATGAGATAGATAAATTAATCAGACTAATTTATTTAATTAATGACGGCAGACCCACTAGCATTGCGGATGATCCCACACACCCTCTCTCAAGCCTTCTTTTTGCAGCATCCGGGCCTTCACTGCCTGGTAGTGAATGAAAGCCATCAGACACCTAAATGAGAACTGAATAACAAACTATACATCACACACACACACACACACTACACCAAACTGCCACGTGTCCCAATCACATTGCATACACACACTAAACAGGTAGTGTTCTGTTTTTTGTACTTTGTGTTGCACCATGGTCCTAGAGAAACAACGTTTCATTTCACAGTGTACTGTGTATATGGTTGAAATGACAAAAACACCTACTTTGACTTGACTTGAGCCTGGAATCCATTAGCCCCACGCATTCAGACTAAAGAGTGGTTCAGTGAGAATTGTCTTTTTGAATGAGGTGTAATACAGGAAAAATGCCTCTTGCCTATGCCTCTTGCCTATGCAAAGACACTCTATATAAATCTAATCATGACTGTTGTGGTACATTCAAGTGCACAAATAAAATAAGTGGACCTCAAGATCAAAAAAGAAACACAAGGAATGTGTAGGATGTTGGTTCTCCAACCAGTCTGCAGGTGGAAAATATTCGAAAATGGAAATGGGGGGGCATGTGATAGCTGATCTGTTCATACTCTGAGCACCAATGCTGGGATGGTGACGTCTAGCACATGTTGCCTCTGGGGCATGTGAAGCATCACTGCATCTTTTTAAACTATGCCAACATCACTTGACTGTATTGTACTGTACTAGTTTAAATGACATTACGGGAGAAATGTAAAAGCAGAAGATAAGTATATGTGTTACAGGTGCCTCTCAATGTTATCATTATGGTTGCTTACCCAACATATGTTAACTACTCTCGAAGGTCTGGAGAAACAACACTAAAGATGTAGATCATCAGCAAACAGAATGGATAAGTAATTACAGAGCTTTCTTGCGATGAGAGCTTGCGATTGTGCTTCCCTTGTAGGAAACCACTTATTGCCCTCCATGTGCAGTTTGTACCACATCAACACAAATGTTTTTGCTGTTTTGGAGAACTTTAGTCAGGACATGAGCATCAGTGAACTCTACTGATGTTAGTCGATAAGTTATAATAAGTGAACTCTACAGATTTTCTACCTATAGACTGTCATCATTAAACTCTACAGGTGTAAGACTACAGCTTAATAGGATAGATTATAATGATATTAGCCTATAGGTTAGCACTGATGGACTACACTGAAGTTAGCCCATAAGTTAGCATCAATAACCTATATTGATTTCAGCCTGTATGTTAGCGTCAGTGAATTTACACTTGACTTAAAGTATGGGTTAACATCAAAGAGCTATACTGATGTTATCCTATTAGTTAGCAGCAATGAACCGAACCTTATAGGAAAGTTTACCCACTCTGTGTGCCCAGGAGTTATTTTGGGTCATAACAAACCACAATTTTATGTCTTTGAGTGGTGAAGGACCCATTAATCTGAAACTGAAAACCACAGTTACTTTCAATAACAATTCTTAAATCACAACAGCTCAAAATAGGGAGTGCTGGTGTAAAGGGTTCCTAGAAGTGATGGTGTAAAAGGTTCCTACTTTATATTTTATTATTAAAGTCATTTCTGAATCTTTGAAAGGCAATGCATGTATTTTCATTGCTCAAAAGTCAATTTGTATTGTTTGGCATCAATTAATCATCAGAAGAATTAGTAGATTACTCAGTTATTTATACTGTAATGTCTAATAGATTTGAATGTGATCTCCCAAGTTAGCAAAATTCTTGAAATGAAAAATGGAAAACTGGCCAGACTGCTGGAGGAAGAATAAGCATACTCACATGGGCACACACAGTTCAGTGGTAGCTAGGTAGATAGCTAAGCATGCTCTCCTATTGGTTAGGCCTTCAAGAACTGGATTAAAGGTCTTATATAGCAGATTAACAACCAAAATGATTAGGAATTTACAATACAATCAAATAATACATTTTGATTTCCATTGGCTGGGACCAGTTTTGTGAGGAAAACTTCCAGAAGTTCTAGACTGACTGTGAATATGATCAGCAATCTAACTAGTAGGTGTGTGTCAGATGGTGAACAGCAACAGCTCTATGCTAGAACTCTTTACTAAAGGAGCCGCTCTAGAAATGCAGCACACAAGCTCACATATATGTTCGTATATGTCTGTTACTTGACTCAGACACACCTTTTACAAGCTTAGGATATCCACATTCATGTGCGATGCTATAAGCTTGGTGCTAACCTACAACTAGAACCCCACAGGGGCATTAGCATTATCATAAAGGTGTGTGTCTCCCCTTGTTTTTGGCCATGTTTTTATTTTTAATGCCTAAACTGGAGGTCTAGATCTAGTAGCCGGGTTCACCGCTGTATGTTGTGAATGTGCAGGGCTGTGTGTGCCCATGTGAGTATGCTTATTCTTCCCCCAGCAGTGAATCACTAACTGTGTGTGTGTGTGTGTTTGTGTGTGTGTGTGTGTGTGTGTGTGTGTGTGTGTGTGTGTATGCATGTGTATGTGTGTGTGTTCATGCGTGTTTGCGTCTGTGTGTGATGTAATGACTCAGCAATGTAATGTCGTGTCACCAAATGCAGACTGCAGACTGGTATGCCAGAGGGAGATGACCAAATATGTGTTGTCCATGACACACACACACACACACACAGACACACAAAACAAACAAACAGGCTGCCACCTGCACCCTGTCCCTTAATGACCCCTTCTACTTAACCAGCAGAGTTATTATGGTGATTTCCATTGTATTATTTCTACCTCTTTCTTTGTTTTATGGCCTTACAGGCCAGTTTCAAAGATTGTTCAAGATTCTAGCACAATTCAATGGTTTAGGTGTAAACACAGTCATTCAGAATGGGTTCATTCTAGAAAATTAGTATTTTTTTACAGTGGTGGTGAAAGGAACCAGGCAATGCAACATCTACAGTACAAATATAGCCATTTCATATCAAACCTAACCCACAGTGAACCTACAGATGTCTGAGTGTTTATGTGGCAGTGCATTCTTAACATTTCATGTAATAACTTTGAGAGGTACCTTTTAGAGGCATTAGGCAACTCTTCGAATGTCTGGTTCCATTCACCACCACTCTGAATAATTCTCACTTGGCAAGTTTCTGTAGAATTTCACACCAAACCACTTTTATTAGGTTTTTTTTTATTAATATATTGAAGAATTAGTGGAATTCTTTTTCAAGTGAAGTGACCATTCCGTCATACATGAACACACCACAGCACACAGTGTGAACAGCACGAAATTCTTCCTCTGCATGTAACCCATTCACCAAGTGAAGCAGCGGGCAGCCAGAAACACAGCGCCCGGGAAGCAGTGTGTGGGAATGGTACCTTGCTCAAGGGTACCTCAGAGGTGCTACTTGCAGTCTTGGGATTCAAACCCACCACCTTCTGAATGCAAGGCAAACGCCCTAACCACTAGGCCACCAGCTGCCCTTAAAAACAAATCTTCAAAAAATCATGTTCAAAAATAGTTCTTGGAGGTGTGGTTCTGGAACAAAATGTTTTATTGATGTAGAACCCTCCTTTAAACTTGAATAAAAATACACCCATGCGTCTATGGTGCAATTTGAGAAACCCCATTTCTAGAACCTTGATTTTAAAGGTTGTGGCTCTGTTAGAGCAAACAGCTGAGATGTTCATCACCAAATCAGTCTGCAACGAATGAAGATGTTCTAAAGATAGCATGAGGTTTCATTCATACACAAATGGCTCTGTCCCCCATGGCACTGTGCTCTGCAAGCAGAAGATGGGGAGAACGAATCATGCTTTTGGGTGACATTTGCCTTGAATCCCTGACACAAACTGCTAGACCAGCAGATCTTCTCTGCCTGGTGATTTGGGCCACTTCAAAATGGAGCTGAGGCAGGTGAGCAGACTGGGACAGATGCCAAGCACTGTTATTAACTGGCTCTTGTTTATCTGTTTGTTTCTTTGTTTGCTTGTTTCTGGCTTTAGGTTTGTTCAGTGAGCCAACTCTGATGCCCAAACATGCTATTGAAGGCACTGTACAGCATACCCGTGCCCTCTTTGGGCTGGTGAGGGGTGGGGACAATTCAAGCCCTGGGCATCTAGACTCCTGCCCAGCACGGTCCAGCACACTTGATCATTAGTTAATGAGTCAAATTAGGAGTATGACCAAATGAGGTCTGACCTTCTTTGACTTGTGCCATCCTAGCTTCATGCTACACCGTCTACACTTTTCACAACAAATTAACCACCCCATAGGGGTTGATAAGAGCATCCCTGTATTCATTCCAGGACCAAAAATTCAAAGCTCACTAAGAAGGCCTTAGCATCCTCACAGCAGCAGTCCTATAAAAGAGATTGCCTGGAGTAACGCAATCTTGAGTAATTGCTAGCCTGTAACCTGCCGGTAATATGCAGAATATGAAATTATGCCACGAAGGCCCTGTGCATCCTCGTAACTGTCATTCCTGTGGAAATGAACCTTGCAATCAATGAAACGGGCACTAAATCTCAGCTGTCATGATTGTTTTTGCGAACGGGGTGTTTTGCACTTGTTCATGAATCTTTAAAACAGCTCAGCGGTGCAGGGCTTTCAAAAAGGAAACACTTTTAGGTGTTTTAAAGACCTAAACGATAACCCCACTGGACTACGCAAGCATGTGGAAAGAACGGAATCTCACAGAAAGGTTTTACTATGCACCTTCATAAATGACAGGGGACAACATTTATTATTAAGGCCTGGGTTATGGCACAGTGAACTTGTCATTTAATGCTTAATGATTACACGGGTACAACAGAGCCCTCCAGTGGCCGCTGTGCACAACAGAAAAACAAGTAGCAGCTCCTGGAACTCATCTCAAGTTGCTGAAAGTGTGTGTATATGTATCTTGCAGCAGATGCATCCTTGAAGTACTACATCCAGTTTCATCCACCTCCCACCATGGACAAGTGGTGGAAATGGTGCAAATGTGCTGCTTTAATGCAATATGTGTGTCTATTATCGCTGTAGGCCACCATTGTGGTCCAGCTCTGCAGGTTGCTTTACTGCCTGTATGGATGTGGAAAATGAGAAGGCTTGGGGGGGAGGTGTGTGTGTGTGTGTGTGTGTGTGTGTGTGTGTGTGTGTGTTTGTGTGTGTGTGTGTTTGGGGGGGGGAATCTTTTCATTCTCTTCAGTACTGCAGAGACTGAGGCCATTGTCTGCAATATGCAAAGGCACAACCTGGCAGCTTATGAAGCTTTATAACCTTATAAAGCCCTTCTCCTCAAAGGCCACCATGGGTCAACCAAACTGGACAGTGTCTTGCTTAGAACAGGTAAGTGGGTGGGTGGGGGTGGAGTAAAAGTGGGCACATATGTCAACTGGGGAAGGTCTGCTAAAGGTTTTCAGACACCATGCCAACCAGCATGAATGAAATAAATAAATAAACAAATACACAAACAAACAAATAAATAAATAACAATAACAAAGTAAACAGACGCCTGACACGGTAGCACCCTCCCTCACCACCACCCTTTCATGAGACATCCCTCCTACCCTAAAGTTAAAGCACGTAAAATTAAAGGCGGATATCTGTTTGTGGGGGGAGGGGGGGTGCTCCGCAGCCTAGTTGCCTAAAACGGTGCTGAAAACGGCCCGATACGTCAGGACAACACAGGAGCTGCGGCGCTGGGGACGGGCTGGCACTGCATGCACGTTTTTAGGAGGGCTGCATGACCTGAATGCAACTGCCTACGCACTGAGAACCAGAGGAAGTGAGGGAGGAAAGCAGAAGAGAATGAAGGAGAGTTACCTCTGTCCGGGCGCGTCCGATTTCAGCACCAGGCGCTGTCCAGATCCCAGCAGACCTCTCCACCGCTCCCTCGCGTCAGTAGTTTCCAATAAAAACGCAAGTTATATCAATTGGGGGGTGGCGGACACACACACACGCACACATACACACACACACACACACACACATTCACACACACACACACTCGCACACACGCACACACACCTCGGGACGTTGATCTCGACCCAAATCCCCACTGTGACTTATCCCCACTCCAAAAATCCCTGCAAAAAGAGATGTTAGTCTTGATCGTCGGGGGTGAGGGGGGTGTTTGTGCGGTGAGTTGGGGGTTGGGATGAGCTCTGCAGTCGCTGCCCCCGAAGGTGACACTAAAATCCTCCAACACACTTTAATCCACGCTCAATCCCTGCGCAAGCGATCCAAAGGCGTGTACGATGTGAGGAGACCCCCTAGGAAAATTAGCCCGTTGGGGTACCGGGTGGAAAAAAACACCCCCCCTCTTCTTCTTCCTCCCCCCAAAAAATGGCCCGCGCAAGACGAGGACGTGTCCAGAAGGGAGTCTTGCAACAGCCTCACGCGCCTTTCACGTCTCACCAACTCAATAGTCGCAGCGAATATTAGCTTTTCTCATCCTCACGCCACTTTTAGGGGGCTCCTCGCGCCGAGCTTTGCTCATCGCGAGCCAGGGTTAGTGGTTTGTGCAGAGAAGAGAGAAAGAGAGAGAGAGAGAGAGCTGCAGGCATCCCACCCACGGCTGGGTTTTTTCATCTGCAGCTATGCTCTGCAGCCCCCCCACCCCACCAAACCACCTTACTCCCCTCCACACACACAGCCTTCTCCTTCCTTCCTCCGAAAGCGATGACGGTGGTGGGGATGAGTGTGACGCCGGAGAGAAAGACGTGGCGCGCGGTGCCGCTGTGTTGGGCAGGAGCTGCGCGAGGCTCTGCCGCAGCGGCGTGATGGCGTTCTGATGGGATCTCAGCAGAGTCTGGAAGTCTGTGAATGTGAGACAGCGCGACTCCAGCGGCGCGCGGGCAGTGTGTGTGTGTGTGTATGTGCGTGTGTTTGTGTGTGTGTGTGTATCTGTATTATGTATTATAATATGGTGATATATTATTACATGTTAGCATATATGTTGTCATACAAATTTTTCAACTTTTACTTTTTTTTTCTTCTTTCAAAGGGGTGTTCTGGAACATCTGGACTGCAGCTGACATATTCTGCAATATTTGGATATTTAAAATGTGAATCTGTGCAGTCTACTTGGTTTGCTTCTTTTTATTTTGTATTAAAGTAGTTTCTTGTTTTCGAAGATTTCTAGTTTTGGGAGACTTTTTTTATTCAGTTTAATTAATTATTTTTTAATATTTAAATATAGACGCATCGGTGACTTCATATCTAGCAGGATCTGGTTTCATCCAGTTTCTGATTGTGTGTTCTCATGTATTTGGCATAACATTTACAATTTGTGCATGATTGTGAATAAACCAATAAAATTTCATTTCAGTGTTCCTGGGTTTTCTGAAAACTATTGACCCATCAGTAAAGGATAGCAGCCAAGGGGACCTGATTAAGTGACCTATCTACTTAGGGAACGAAAGACCCAGTGTTTTGTTTTTCTACCAGTGGACTTGATCCACCTGCAGACAGAACAGAACAGCAGATACTTCTAATTTTTATGCCTTTTATTTTTCATTTTGAATCATAGAGAGAAAAGTCAGATTTTTCATCAGTGTTTGGGTGGGAGAATGATTGAAAGGGGTGTACATGAACGGGAAAATGGCAGCCATCTAAAGTGAATTTCTTGGGGGGGACCATTCTGTCATGATTTATTTGAGCTGAAGTACTGGACTCACATGTGAACATATTGCAGTGCTAGTCAAATGATCCAGCTGCCTCCAACTCCTCTTCAGGCAATTCTAACACTACCGAGATGGACAGACACTTCCAGCAGAGAGAACGAGCCAGTGTGAGAGAGAGAGAGAGAGAGAGAGAGAGAGAAAGAGAGCGCGAGAGAGCAAAAGAGAGAGAGAGAGAGAGAGAGAGCAAAAGAGAGAGAGAGAGAGAGAGAGAAAGAGAGAAAGAGTGAGTGAAAGCAAGAAAGTAAGAGAGCAAGATAGATAGATAGATAGATAGATAGATAGATAGATAGATAGATAGATTGGTAGGTAGGTAGGTAGGGAGGTAGGTAGGTAGGTAGATAGATAGATAGATAGATAGATAGATAGAGAGAGAGAGACAGAGAGACAGAGAGAGAGAGACAGTGAGAGAGAGAGAGAGAGAGAGAGAGAGAGAGGGGGGGGGGAACTGAACATCTAGATAGCATCAGTTCTGATACAGTGGTGAAAAATCATGTTATGTTTTGCTGTTGTTTCCCAGTAACATCATGTCAGAAATGTCAGTGATCTGATAAACAGAGTGGGGTACAGTTTTACAGCACAGAGCCGGTGTCTCAGAGGCACCCTCCACACCATCCAGCTTTATTACATTACACAGACCTGCACATATGGCTGCAGCTGAGCCTCCACTGCATGCATATCTGTGATAGATTACCCTGCTGGAACCTGCCAGGAGATATAATTCTAACCACCCAGAAACACAGAGGAACACAAGATAGTAATGCAGGATAGTAAAGAGCTTTCTAGTGGACTTCTAGTGGACTAGATAGAAGGATGTTTGGCTTATTAAATGGATGGATGATGGATGGACTTATGTATGGATAAACAGACAGTCTTGTTTATGGACCCACTGTATTGGTCAGGAGCCCAGGAGCCAACTTTCTCCTGTTTAAAAAACTTGTTTCTCCAGCATTTCAGTGTGAAGCTCAAAAAGATGATCTGAAATTCAGCACCATGGACAGTGCCTCAGGCTTTCAAGCACATTTTTTTTTAACCATTCAGCATTTGATAAGTTAGTGGCTCTGTTTTGTTTCCTGTGATATAACACCGAATACAACTCATGATGTGAGTTCAATTTGCCACTGACGAGAAAGAACACAATAAAATGAACAGATCTCCAGCATGACAAAATAACTACACTAATTTATTTTGGGATGAAGTATGTGTAATTTCCACAAATTCTCTAAAATTGGTGATGTCTATGCCAGGGATTTTTATCACCAACTGCTGAACATGTTATGAGAACCAATTCGCCCTGCCCGACTTGTAGATTCACTATATGCATACTGCAGACTCATACTGGAATAAAATCACTCCACAATTATTACTTTCAGATAGTGAAAACAACACATATTGCAGGTTCATACATTAATGTTGTCTTCATAAAGCACTGAATTTGTCCAGATGAACAATGATATACCTATTATCTGGTCCACTCCTCACCACCTCCCCACTGGACCAAGTATAGCAGGTGGTGGAGTTAACTTCCCAAAATTAGGCCTGCAAAAACAAAATGCAAAGTGTCAACCCAGTGCCTTGTGAAAATGGCCTTAGTGAGTATCCAGTCTCAATCAAACAAAAGTTTTCATTTAAATGACCTTTTTACATCCAGGGAATTGGACTTTTTATTTGTGTCAGAGACTTGTCTATGCCCCGGTGAGGTGACTTCTGTAACCTTTCTAGACTGTACTTTTTCAATGCACCAAGATCTACCAGTCATGGCGAAGGTGCAGCTACTGTTTTTTGAAATCAGCTGAAATGCAGACTTATCTTTTATGATGCTACACTCTGATAGACTTCTGATTTTAGGATTTATGAACATTAATGTTTGCTGTCCATTACTACCCCTGGTGAAAGACTTTCTTTGTCTTGTGGACTCATTTAACTCCTGCACACCAGAAGGGTCACTCTTTGGATTTAGTGCTAACACTTGGGCTTTCTGTAAACAACATGGATGTTTTTGATGCTGGTATCTCGAGTCATTTTGCACTTGTTTTTGAAATTGTGCTCTCATGTCTTGTTACAAATTCTGTTAGGCCTCAGTGCTTTTCTCATTCCATAAATGCTCATACAGCAGTGCATTTCTGAGGGGTCTTTTCTACGACCCATTCGCCTACCGTGTATGAAACACTCTCCTGCTCTTCTGATGGTGATGAGTTAGTCATCTCCTTGAATCAACACGTATGGACACTCTGAATTTTGTTGCCCCTCTAAAACTTAGCAGATCCAAGGTCAGAGGCAGTGTCTAGCCCTAGTTCAATGATAATATCCATGCCCTTAAATGGACAAATTACTAATTTCCTATGAAATTCTTAGAAACTGATTAAAGCTCTATCATGCTGTTGTAAGAACGGCAAAATCAAATTACTTATCTGTATTAACTGCTAACTGCTCAGAAACCTACAGCGCTTTTAAGCATGATTAATTTATTTTTGAATCCTCCTGTTTATGGATCATTGAAGTCTTCTCCTGAAACCTGTGAGAAATTTCTCAGTCATTTCTCTCATAAGATACAAGACATTCAAGCTAACATAATCCAAATAAAAACTGATCCACCTCTATCAATACCTCCTATTACTCCAGCACTCCAGCACATTGCCTAACTCATTTTCAACTGGTTTCCCCTTGTCAGCTATCCAATCAAGTTCTGCACATCAAGCCATCTAATCAGCCACTCCTCCACCTTCTTTTCTTGTTTTGCTCATAATAAACAGCTCCTTAGAAAATGATAAAATACCAGCTGAGCTCAAACATGCAGTAGTTCACCCATTACTAAAAAAAAAACACTACTCTTTCAAATTTTAGGCCTATAGCTAAGTTCCCATTTGTCTTCAAAATGATGGAAAAAGATGTATTTTATCAGCTCCTTTCTTATCTTGAAATTAATGTGTTAAACTCCAGTCAGGTTTCAAAAAAACTTCATAGCACCAAATCTGCTCTTCTGAAGATGACAAATGACATAAGATTCAGGTTTGTGCACAGTCTTAGTTTCGCTAGATCTCACTACAGCTTTTGACACCATCGACCATAAAATGTTACTGAAATGACTTGAGTGCAGAGTTGGATTTCATGATTGTGTGCTAAAGTGGCTGGAATCTTGTCTCAAGGATAGAACTATGTCAGCAAACATATATCAATCCTTCTCACACTCAGTGCCCATCAAATATAGTGTGCCACAAGATTCTATCTTTCTGAAGCATGATGTCACTTATCATTGATATATTGGTGATACCAAGCTTTATGTCCCAGTAAGCTTTGGATCTGAGTCTGTTTCTTCTGTAAGGAAGACGATGAACTGCCTTGGGGACATTAAATACTGGATGGCCAAAAACTTCCTTCAGTTTCTTGAAAGTACTCAGTTAGGTTCTCTGTCAGCATTGGTTCATTCAAGTGTCAAGAACCTTGGCATTATCCTTAAGCAGCCTTTTAGTTTTAAAAATCAAATTTCTGCTGTAGTTAAGGTCAGTTTTTATCAGCTTAGGTCAATTGCTAAGATGAAGTCTTTCCTCTCCCAGAAGGACTTGGAAACAGTTTTCAGGCTTTTATCACCTCCCGACTTGATTATTGCAGCGTCTTATACGTGGGTTTGCCTCAATCTACGCTATTTTGCCTTCAGCTTGTTCAAAATACAGCAGCTAGATTTATAACTGCTACTTGAGAAAGGAACAATATCTCTGCAGTGCTAGCTTCTCTCCACTGGTTGTCAGTGAGATTTAGAATAAATTTTCAAATGTTGCTGTTTGTTTTTAAAGCTTTAAATATAGTCACTCCACAATATATTTGTGACCTCCTTCATATTTGTGAGCTCCTTCAGGGCTTTCTCCATTGCAGCCACCAAGCTTTGGAATGGTCTGCCTCTTGAAATTAGGCCTTCTCCCTCCACTGCCATTTTAAAATTTTGTTTAAATCTCTATTTGAAGTCTCTGTTGCTTTTGAGTGTAAGTAACCAAATGGTAGATTTTTTTTTCTAAATCTTGTGTGGTTTTATCTTTTTAATAATGTACAGCACTTTGGATTAACTTCTGTTGTTTTAAAATGTGGTTTATGCATAAATTGACTTGACCTGACTTCTGAATTGTTGCTGTCCAACGTTCTGCTATGTGGGGACACTGTCCATGGTGCTGAAGTCATTATCTGAGCATGGCGACTAGTGTTTGTTTCTGCTATGCATGCCTAAAACTATCTATGTTTTAAACTGGGTTCACTTAATGATTCATTATATGATGTGTTTAATACAAAAAGTGAATTAGGTCATTTTTATCATTACAGTTAAGTAGAAATTATGTAAGATTCTGTGAAATGACCAAGGGCAAGTATTTACATTTTAGAAAAAAAAAAAACAAAAACAAAAACTAAAACATTATGGTTAAAATATCATTAAGATTTTAGATATCCTGAATTTTTGAAATTTCATTTTTCAGTTCTTCCATCATCTAAACACTGTTTTACAGTAAAACAAATGTGCCTAAATATCCATGTAAACCTAAATCCCCGCTCTAAACTACAGACCCATTTCTCCAGCAGAAAAAAAGATGTCCCCATTCCTTAGGCAGCCTTGCGGAGGAGAGCTATTTAAAGTTAAGGAAAAGACAGAGGTTTCCTGAGGGGCTGGTTTGGAGGGTGGGGGTAGGGGGATCCCGCAGGGTTACCAGAGCTACCAAGTCCACTAATGTAGATGTGCTTTAATGAAGGTACCCTGTGCAAATTTTCATTGTGGGCCCTCATTAGCACTCCACTGATTACACAAGAGTGACGTGAGCTCCTCGGGTCTGATGGCCACCATTCATCATTAATAAGCAAAATGTTACGCAACATCTAAATGTACTGTTTGTAGCACATTCATGAGCACAAGGAGTTCTACAGTGACTAGCATGCATTCTTTAATCAGGCCTTCTGTCTTCTACCCATAAACGCGTCCCTGTTTCACTTTTTGTTAGCTGCGATTAGTGTGTGTGGACATGAGAAAACAGGTACTCAGAAAAACAGGTAAAAAAGACCCATTCATTCCTTCTAAAAGACCCACAACTGAGCAAAGCAATCACATGATGCAGCAAGCATGGGAAACGTAGAGGGCCCATTTCATGGCTGTGACATCACAACCATGAATAGTCTAATGCAGTTTATCCCTGCCCATTCTCACTAAAGTTCCTGCAGGCAGTCTGTATCAGAGTTAGTAGAGTGGAAGATGTGGGGAAAACCATTAAATGTTGTGCTGTTCATAGCTGTCAGGAAACATCACCATAGCCTTCCAGAGAAACCTTGCATCTGAAAGGAGATCCTGAACCCACGTCCCTGGTCTCTCTGAACGTAACAGCTTGCTTCACATATAACCCTATGCAGCTTTTTTTTCCACACAAGGACATGGTACTTTAATGCAAGTAGCTTATTTATATATATAAGATATATAAATATATCCATCTATTCAGCCTACAGCAATTCAGCCCCTCCCTTTCACACTGAAATTAAGAGGGGTTTTCGGACCAGACTGTTTTTTGAATGAGCTTCAGTACAATGCAGCCAATCAGAACAGACCTCATTTACATCAATCATTTAAAGTACATGAAAATAGTAATAATAAATCCTTTTACTTTACCTCATGAGTATGGCTGTGATTACAGCTATGATTGTTATGGTTGTTATTAGGTAAGAAACAAATACAGGGCGTTTTACAAAACGCAATAAATGTATCATCATACAGTAGTCTAAATTAATAATATTTTTTTTTATAAAAAATACATTCCAGTGCCATCATAAATTATTCATTGTTATTGAGGTTTTTGGTGTCTTTGTTGATGTCATTATTGTTACTGTTGTAATGTATGCTTCACCAATACTGTATTGCATTAAGGCATGTCAAAAAACTCTTCTGCACTTGAATATCTGGGGTGGGGGGGCTCAGAGTTGTTATCAGAGGGAAGAAATCTCGGCAGTACATTCTCCAGGCTGCCATGGCAACAGAGCATTCAAAGGAATTTTGATGAGGGAGCAAAGAGAGACAGGTTGATGATGACAAGGGAGACACTTTGTTACCCCAGTAACACACATACACACACACACACACACACACACACACACACCATTCACTCAGACACT
>JBBPCZ010141354.1:6359-20345 GCA_037974445.1 Brycinus macrolepidotus | reverse complement strand
TCTCTGCAGGGCCCCCCTTTTCTAGATAGGAACATTATTGAGCCCCCCCATTCAAACTACACAGGTTCAGATTTAAAGTTTCATCCATTGGTGTGCCCCTCTGGAATACCTCTGCTCTACAGAATAAATGGGCACAAATTCCCACAGAAACACTTCAAAATCCTGTGCAAAGCCTTTGAGAATAATGGAAGCTGTTATAGCTGTTATAGCTCAAAAAAACAAAGGAAGTCTACCAGTCTTTTTTTTTTTTTAATGATGACCCAAATAAAGCCCCTTCCTCTTCATTGTGTCATTTAATTTGTCAAAAAAACCTGCTCATATAATGTGAGGCCAAAAAAAAAAAAAAAAGTTGGTTTTTATTTCTGATACATGGCTAGCTACGTTGTTAGTCAGTCACTAGCTTTCATTATAAATATTGGACTTATCTAGCATTAGCAGGTTAGCTAATGCTGGATAATGAAAGTAAATTAGCGTTTTTAAGCCTCAACCTTAGTCTGTGCTGGCGTCATGTATGTAAGACTGGAACCTACTTTTTTTAGAGATTAGTTGCTAAAATCAAACTCAGCTCTTTTCCACACACAAAAACAACCAGAAGAATTTTTCATTGGTTCCATTCATGGTGGAGGGATACATGCAGGGCGCTGCGAGGAAAGCAGTCCCCAAAGAGAAGTTTTAGTTCAGATCCTCCACTATTTTACCATCATCAGCATCCACATAAACACTCAGAGACACGTGGAGGTTCACTGGGGGTTGATAGTGAATAAAACGGCTGTATTTCTGTTGGAGATGTCTGGTTCCATTCACCTCCACTAAAGAAATCCCTACAAAAAGTCTCTGCAATGAACCACTCTGAACCACATACTCAGACACTGAATTTTCTTTTAATGTCTATTTTCTTAGCCTCTTTCCCCTTGTTTCTTTTTGTTCTCCTCCACCTGTATCAGTGAGAGCTGCTCTCTCTCTCTCTCTCTCTCTCCCTCTCTCTCTCTCTCTCTCTCTTTCTCTCTCCCTCTCTCCCTCTCCCCCCTATGTGTGGTGTGTGTGAGGGGGAGTTGGAGTGTAAGTGGAGCTGACAGGGACACATTTGCTGCAGATATGTAGGACTGTGTTGTGTGAAATTGAAACGGCGGAGCATCAGGAACAGGTATGTGCAATAGATTTTATTCGCGACGCTCCGGGGGCTCTCTCTCTCTCTCTCTCTCTCTCTCTCTCTCTCTCTCTCTCTCTCTCTCATTGTCTCCCTCTCTCCCCTTTCCCCTTTTTTCCACTCCCCTCTCTTTCTCTCTTTCCTTCTTTCTCACTCTCACCCTCACTTCTTTCTCTCTCCCCTCTCTCTCTCTCTCTCTCTCTCTTTCTCTTGCAATTTTAAGTAATATTTCATTTTAAAAAATCTAATTCCTTCAGCCAATAAAACTTACGGTGAGAGAACAAAACCTCGTCTCTCCACAGAGGAAACTTTCTACAGCGGAAGGAAAAAAATTAAATTAAAATCTTTAATTGCATTTAAATTGAACTTCTTAAATTACAGTGTAATTTAATGTGGAAAGGTTTTATTTTCAGTGATTTTTGTCGTTTTCTTCCGATTCTCTCATCATGAAGCTCCAGTTTACAAACTGTGGAAAAAAAGAAACAAAATTTGATTTGATTTTTTTTTTTTTTTGTATCGACAACACTTGTAGGTTTTGCTCTTAAAGTGACGCTGTTTAAATGTGAACTACGATGTGGTTTATTAAGTTTATATACTTTTATAAAGTGCCTTCTTATAATGCTTTTTGTTCCATGAAATCCAACCAAAAGCCAAAACAAAAATGTCTTCAATTCTATCCAATCTGGCAACCCTGTGTGCATGCATTTTAGGGACGGGCTTTTGAGGGAGGGGCTCTGTGTGATTGGCTGTTAAGTTTCAAAAAATATGATCTCGCTTTTATAGAAATTATTCTTTAAGAGATTAAAAACTAAATTGAAAAACAAGAGGAAAAACAACAATTCATACAAATTTAGACATTTAAAAATCAAGGTGTTTTCAAATATTCTAATATTTTTCTTTCTTTTTATATTTTGTTATTTCACTGATTCTCTTTCACTCTCACTCTCTCTCTCTCTCTCTCTTTCGTGCCCCCTCATCACAGTAACTCGCCCTGACGACCCCCCCCCCATCTCCTCTCTTAAGGCAGAAATAATTATTCTCGTTTTTGTCTCTGTTGGTTTATCTGAGTCTCAGAGACGTCCGTCTGGTTCCGGCGGGAGGGAAAACCTGTGGAAAGTTCTGGACTGGACGGAGAACCTCACCGTTAATGAGTTTATTCCTCTCAGTAATGAAGCGAGACAAATAGAAAAAAAAAGGCAATTCTCTCAAATCCGTTTTCCTTGTATCTTTAGGCACTTTGCAGTCTGTCGCAGTAAAACATTTGTTTCCATTTCTTTCATTTAATCTACTCAATATGCCAAAGATAAGACAGTTTGACAGGCAGAAATAGTAGTTTTGCACCAACAAGATGATTCAAATCAGAATGTAAAGAAATGAGGGGCTCAAGACTTATAAACAGTACCTTCTGGCCGAACCATGTGACCACACCCTATACAGAGATCACATTTCTGTACATTTTAATGCAATGTAAACATGGAAACAGGTGTGTCCTACTGATCCATAGTGTGGTGGTGGATATGGATTATGACAGTCATTTACCACTATTACCAAAAATCTGATCTTCTGATTGCCGGGATGAAGGTTGGGCTTGTTTTGGTGGAGCTCAGAAGCTCTTACACACTCAAACCGAAGACCGCGGAAACACTCCAGCCGTCTCCTTCACTGTGTCACATTTGAATAAAATAAAATAAATGAGCACATTTGCGGCTCCACTGAGTTTCCTATTTGCACACAGAGATAGAGAGAGAGAGAGAGAGAGGGAGGGAGAGAGAGAGAGAGAGAGGGAGGGAGAGAGAAGAAGAAGAAGAGAGAGAGAGAGAGAGAGAGAGGTGTAGTTATTATATATGACACGTTCCCCGCTGAGACTCCTCATGTTCCGCAGAGGGCTCCGCTAAAATCAGGGGGAGTTTCACGCAACGTCTCGCTCATGATCAGACAGGACCTCCTACTGCCTCATCAACACACACCTCACACACACTCACACCTCACACACCACACACACACCTCATATGCAAGGAAAGTTTTTCAGAAATGAATGTTCTGTCTTTTTCCATTTTGTACATCCACATATGACGGACTTGGTCTTGTAGAGAATAAATGTGGTCTTGCAGAAGATGGATTTGTTCTTGTAGAGGATAAATCTGGGGTTGTAGATGATGTATCTGGTCTTACAAAGCCTAAATGTGGTCTTCTAGTGGGAGGATTTGGTCTTCTAGAGGTATATTCTTGCAGATTATGGATTTCGTCCTCTAGATGATTTATATGGTCTTGTATGGGGCTGATTTGATCTTGTTGAGGATGGACTTGGTCTTGTAGACGATGGGTAATGGCTTTGGCTTTGTAGGTGGTAGATTTGGTTTGTAGAGGTGGATTCGATTTTGTAGATGGTGGATATAAAGAGATTATGGTTTTGGTCCTGCTCAGGATGGAAGTGGTCTTGTAGGTGATGGACTTGGTCTTGTAAATGATGGATATAGTCTTGTAGATGATGGCTTTGTTCTTGTGGATGATGTTGATGGCCTTGTAGACGATAAGTAAGTTCTTATAATCGTCACAAGGTCTATAGTGTGGTTCTGAAGAAATTTTCTGGTGGAATCTGACTGATTATTGAAAGTGCTGCTATTGTCCAATTTAGTTTGGAGATAAATGTTCTTTTTCTCCCTTATAACAAAAGTAGTCGATCAGGCACGACTGATCTGAAGTTTGGTTTTTAACCCTCAGAAACCATTTGGTGAGTCTTAAGCGCACCACTGCTAAAACACAGTTGTATACAAGCATGCCCTTAGAGAACCAGAGATCTCAAACTTTTAGAAATCGTGAAATTTTGTGGTTTTGGTGCTTTAAATGGCGTAAATTTTTAAAAAAATGTCATTTAAAATTCAAAATAACTAAATATAGCTTTATTGTTATGATCATCTGTACTTTGATATGTATTTTTGTGGATTTTTACTGTAAATTTTTTTATTTGTTTGTTTTTGGGTCAGTTGTGTCCAAATAGTTAGTTGAATTGGCTTGGTCGTGCTGAAAAAAAGGATATGAGACACTTGTACACACTGTTGAAGGCTTCAAATATTAGAAAAGTAAAAGTAATGCATGAAGGGGAAAAAAATACCCTTAGGGTTTTAAGGGTTAAGTTGTAACTCTGAGGTTAATGTAGCAAACGAGTAATGAAAGCTCGCAGACCACCCAGCTCAGGCTTCTGTTGTTTATTTGAAGTTCTTGTGCTCTTGTTTGTGGAAAGCAGCAGCTGCACAGTGGACTCAACAGCTTGATTAGAAGGACGATCTATTGATTAGATCGGATCAGGTCAGATCACCGAACGCGACTTGACAGCCTCCCCCCCCCCGGAGGCCGTTCCATCTCCGCCGTCTTCATTAAACACGACTTCCACTGAGTGTGAAGGTTCAGCCACTTCTATAATCAGACATTAGAAGCAAATTAATCGCTGCTTTCTTCTATTAATATTGATGCTCTTCTAAAGCTCAATAAGGAAAGGAGGGTTTGGAGGGTGGTGGGGTTGGGGTGGGTGTGTGTGTGGGGGTGGGGGGGTTGGGGTGTAGACCTCTGCCGCTTTGAAGCAAAGGCTTGGGGGGGAAACTTCTCTGAAATATGCATGAAACATAAAAGCCGCATGCAAAGTTTGTTAACTTTAAAGGTCCCAGCGCTAAGATGAACCTGATCAAACAAAATTAATGAAGAAATTTCCACCCTGGGGTGCAGAAGTGGGGTGGGTAGGGTGTGTGTGTGTGTGTGTGTGTGTGTGTGTGTGTGTCTGTTGAGAGTTTTTGTACCTTAAAGGTGACCTTCCCATGTGGCTGAGGCCTCAGGCGCCATCCCAGAAGACTTTCACTCTAATTTTAGATCAGGGAGGTCAAAGACTTCTGCACACACAGTATCAAAGTCTTCTCTGATGCAGAACGTGTTTATACTGCTTTTAACCAAGCAAAAGATGCTCTGTGTGTGTGTGTGTGTGTGTGTGTGTGTGTGTGTGTGGGCGTGTGTGTCTATATGTTTATTATATCGCGATTTCAGTCTCTGCATCACTGATATCACTGAAGGCTGCGATATACAAATGAGCCTCTAACCAATCACAGTGTTTCTGACAGGGCGACCAATCACAGCTCCAGGTGAGTTCCTGGGTGTTCTGATGAATCGAAATCTTCATGTAATCCAACAGACTTCTAATTATGCTAAATCTTTAACTGTTAAAGACCCTGATTGGCCGAGGTGTTTTAAATGCATTGATCTGACCTGCGTGAAATATTGTTTAATTATTTTGACTGAAATAACTGACCCCTTCAGAAATTCTTTCAGTACTGTGATTGGTCAGAATGTTTACAGCTAGAAGGCTCATTTGCATATTGCAGTCTTCTGAGATATTATTTAATTCGCTAACGCAACATTCCTGTAATTTTTCATATTTAGATGTTTTCACGTGAGAATTGATGTTTATGTATTGATCCCTAGCCCCAAAATCCATAGTGGACACGGGATAATTTCCTAGTAAATATTGAATAATTCATAGTACACACTGGATAATTCATAGTGGATACCTGAATAATTTGTGGTAGATACTGAATAATTGATTGTAGACAATGAATAATTCATAGTGGATACTAAATAATTCATAGTGGATACTAAATAATTCAGAGTAGATACTGCATATTTCAGAGTAGATGCTGAATCATTTTCTAGTAATTACTAAATAATTCGTAATAGATACTGAATAATTCATAGTAAATACAAAAAGATTCCTAGTAGTAGTTACTGGATAATTCTTAGCAGATACTGAATAATGCTTAAAAGACGCTGAATATTCATTGTAGATGCGGAATAATTCATACTAGACACTGAATAGTTATGAGTAGGTACTGAATACGTCCTATTAGATACTTTATAAGTAATGGTAGATACTTAGTATTCATAGTGGATACTGAGTAATTTATAGTAAATCCTGAAGTATCAGGATTTATAGACACTTACTAAATAATCAAGCCGGTATCTGTATCAGTACTCAGTATCAGCTGACACTCGAGATTCAGATATCGCCGTCGGCAACGGAAGAGAAAAAGCAGGATCAGCGTCCCTGCAGAGGGGCAGTGATGAGAGCAGAACCCACTTTGAAGAGCAGAGCGTGGGAGATGTTTGGGGGCGAGCTGGTGAGTTAGATCAGACCTGGTGCCTCAGACGTAGTGGATCAGAGTTGATGGATCAAACCTGATGAATCAGACCTGATGGATCAGAGCTGGTGGATCAAAGCTTGTAGATCAGACCTGGTGGACCAGACCTTGTGGATCAGGCCTTGTGGATCAGAGCTTGTGGATCAAAGCTTGATCAAAGCTTGATCAAAGCTTGTAGATCACACCTGGTGGACCAGACCTTGAGGACCAGACCTTGTGGATCAGACCTGGTGGATTAGAGCTGGTAGCTCAAAGCTTGTAGATCAGACCTGGTAGAAAATCAGACTTGGTGGATCAGACCTTGTGGATCAAAGCTGGTGGATCAGAGCTGGTGGATCAGACCTTGTGGATCAGAGCTGGTGGATCAGACCTTGTGGATCAGAGCTGGTGGATCAGACCTTGCGGATCAGAGCTGGTGGATCAGACCTTGTGGATCAGAGCTGGTGGATCAGACCTGGTTGAACAGTAGTGTGTTTTAATAGTAGGCTTTTAGTGCCAAAAACAGGGCCGGGGAGGAGGTGCTGCAAGTGCCACTCAAAATCATTTCTGAGCTGAAAAATACACCCTGAAACCACAAAAATGAAATCACAGAGGCAGGGGCGTTGTGACCTCCGTATCCGTCTCCATGACAACTAAAACGCGCCTCGCCGCCGTTCGTATCAGGAGCTCAGAGTTCAACAGCTTAAATGCACTCTGTCATATACTCTACAGCCATCCAGCACTATCTCTACCTCACTCTCTCTCTTTCTCTGTACCTCTCCCTCCATTACCCTCTCTCTCTCTCTCTACCTCTCTCTGTTGCTCTCTGTCTCTCTTTCTCTCCCTATACCTCTCTCTCTCTCTCTCTCTCTCTCTTTCTCTCTCTCTCTCTCTCCTTCTCTATCTCTTTACCTTTCTCTATTACTCTCTCTCTTTCTCTCCCTATTCCTCTCTCTCTCTCTCCCTCTCTCCCCCTCTCTCTCTCTCTAAGTCGAAACCTCCGAGGACTTTGATCTTTGACCTCTGCGGTCAGTGATGAGTGTCAGGTTAATGACAGGTGTGTTTGGGGTCAGAGAGGTCAATAGATCTGCACTTCACACAGGACACACTCATCCTTCTCCTCTTCTCTTCTCGTCTCTTCTCTTGTCCACTCATCCTTTTCTTCTCTTCTCATCTTCTCTTCTCTTCTCTTCTCCACTCATCCTTCTCTTCTCTTCTCCCTCCTTTTCTTCTTTTCTTTTCTCTTCTCTTCTTCCTTCTTTTCTTCTTTTCTTTTCTCTTTTCTTGGCTTCTCTTCATTCTCTTCTCTTCTCTGCTCTTCTTTTTCCCTCTCTCTCTCTCTCTCTTTCTCTCTCTCTCTCTCTCTCTCTCTCTCTCCCTCTTTGCTGTGTTTAATGTTGTTCTGAGCTGAGCTGATGGGGGTGTTTTTTTTTTTTATTGCGGATGTTTTTATCTGACCCATATCTGAGTTCTGGGCTGCTGCTCTCGCTGAGCTGAAGTTTCCGCTGCTCTGCTGAAATGGAGCACGAGTGAATCGAGACGTCGCTGTTTTTCCGGCGTGGACAGAAGAACTACATTTTCTCCAGGAGTTTTTTCTCCCAGGAGGTTCTCTGTCCTGCGTGTGATGGAGGTAAATGGTGCCCATGTTCCATCGGATACAAGTGGATACAACCGGAGCCATAAATTAATGATGGAGGATGGAGGATGGACGTCTTTAGGCTGAACTTCAGCATGAACACGCTGCAAGATTCTAAAAACTCAGTTTAGTTCAGTTTATTACTTTATTCCTATCGTTCTGCCGCTTACCTAACAAGCAAATACTGAACACTCATAATAAGCACTGAATAATTCAAAATAAATAATGTTTAATTCAGAGTAGATCACATACAATTCAGAGTAAATGAGGTGTAATTAATGGTAGATACTTAATAATTCATAATAGATACTGATACTGAATAATTATTAGTAGATACCGAGTCATTCATACTAAATACTAAGAAGTTCATAGTAGATACTAAATAATTCATGGTAGGTATTTTATAGTACATACTGCATTATTTATAGCTGATACTGAATAACTCATAGTGAATACTCAATAATTCAAAGTGGACACTGAATAATTAATGGTAATATGTTTATAGGAGATAAATAATTCATAGTAGATACTGAATAATTCATAGTGGATACTGGCTAATTTGTAGTAGATACTGAGCAATTCATGGTTGATACTGAATAATTCATAGCAGATGCTGAATAATTCATAGTGGATACTGAAAATTGCATAGTAGATACTGAATCATTTATAGTGGATACTGAATAACTCACAGTAGATACCGAGTAATTCATAGTAGATACTGAATAATTATTAGTAGATACTGGATAATTACTAGTAGTTTCTGTGCAGTCAGGTTTGTGTCACTAAGATTGAACATTTGAAGTGAAAGTGACCATTCTGGAATACGTGAACACACCACAGCACACAGTGTGAACAGCACGAAATTCTTCCTCTGCATTTAACACATTCACCAAGCGAAGCAGCGGGCAGCCAGGAAAACAGCGCCCGGGGAGCAGTGTGTGGGGGCGGTACCTTGCTCAAGGGTACTTCAGTGATGCTACTAGCAGTCTTGGGAATCGAATTAACGAACGCCCTAACCACGAGGCCACCAGCTGCCCCAAGGCTGTGCATTGGCCAGGAAGCTGGTGGTTAGGTCTAGTGGTCTAGTGGTTAGGGTGTTCGCCCTACGATCAGAAAGTTGTGGGTTCGATTCCCAAGACGGCTAAGCACCTCATTTGTATGACACTTGCTTGTAAACAGTGCAGATTATGGAAATATATAAATAAAATGAAAAATAGATAGAAAAACCATATAAGAAATAAAACACAAAATAGAAGTTCCGACACCACCATACAAGAAGCACTTAAATCATTTAAAATTCAGTTCTTGAATTCATTTTTTTTTTATTCGTTTTTGGCGGGTGGCACCGTCTCTTCACAGTGAGAGGGTTCTGGGTTCGGTTCCCGGCCGGATTGTCAGGAGCTCTTTCTGTGAGTGTGTGCGTGTTCTCCCCGTGTGTGTGTGTGTTTGCGTGTGTATGTTTCTCCAGAAGGGTGTTGATGACTACTGATGACTGCTGATGAGATCTGTCGGTGATATCAGTGTCGGGGGCAAAGGGTGGGAGGCCTGCAAGGCTGTGTGTGTGTTTGTGTGTGTGTTTGTGTGTGTGTGTGTGTGTGTGTGTGTGTGTGTGTGTGTGTGTGTTTCTCCAGAAGGGTGTGTCAGCCCTAATCTAGAGCGAAGCTGAGGATGGAAAGGTCAGCAGTGAGCAGAGGACGAGTGGCGTAAGGGACACAAGCATTGTCTGAGATTATGCAGAACACACACACACACACACACACACACAAACACACACACACACACAAAAAACTTTCCAAAGTAAAAAAAAAAAAAACCTCACTAAAGATCTAACAAATGCTGAAAAGTTCAAAAGATTGTCCTTAACTGCTAATTATGATGTCAAACAGCACAGGCATCGTCTAACCAGGCAGTGTGTGTCAAATGGTCTAAGTAGGGGGCATATGTCAGGTGGTCTAACCAGCGAGTGTGTGTGTGTGTGTGTGTGTGTGTGTGTGTGTGTGTGTCTGTGTTTGTCAGATTGCGTAACCAGTGGTCGTGTGTCAGATGGTGTAACCAGTGGGCGTGTGTCAGATTTTGTAACTAGTGGGTGTGTGTCAGATGGTGTAACCAGTGGGTGTGTGTCAGATTTTGTAACTAGTGGGTGTGTGTCAGGTGGTGAACAGCAGCAGCTCTATATCAGGACTCTTTACTGAAGGAGTCACTGAAGAAATGCTGCTCATATGTATTTTCCTATGTCTGTTACAAACTCTACACACAACATAGAACCACATGCTTAATCTAGAACCGACTAAACGCTCATGTGAAATGCCGTTAGCTTTCATACTACTAGAATGCCATAGGGGCAGAAATTAGCGTTGTCCTCCAGGTGTGTTCCTCTGTTTTTTCTCTGTGTTCTGATTATTTGTGGTCCAAACCGAAGACCGAGCTCTAAAAGTGCTAACAGGGTTCTGTGAGTGATAACAGGGTTCTGTCAGACCTAACAGTGCTGTATTACCACTAACAGGCTTCTATTAGCGCTAACAGGGTTCTATTACCTGTTAGCCACATTAGCCTCATAGCTCCAGTGCTAAAACTAGGGACTTCAGACATCAGACCTCCTTCTTTTTCATTTTTTTTCTGGCTGTATTCAGCTTTTAATGTGTGTGTGTATGTGCGTGTGTGTGTGTGTGTGTGGACAAAAGAGGGAGAGAGAGAGAGAAGGAGAGAGAAAGAAAGAAAGGAAAAGTAGGGGCCTTGAGACTGTGTGAGAGTCTGGAGACTGTGTGTGTGTGTGTGTGTGTGTGTGTGTGTCAGTGCCTTGAGACAGTTTTGTGTGTATTTTCTTAAAATGCTGCGTTTTGGTGAGTCATTACGCCTAATTCAGCGGCAAAATGCATTCAGGTCCCTAGAGGACACTGTACCACGGTGTGTGGGTGAGTGTGTGTGTGTGTGTGTGTGTGTTCATCCTTTCCCCCTTCTCTTCCATATGTCCTTTCCATCCTGAGGAACCAAGGACCATTTAAGATCTTCAAGCGTTACGTCATGATACACTGTAGAGAGTGTGTGTGTGTGTGTGTGTGTGTGTGTGTGTGTGTGTGTGTGTGTGTTGTTTTGTCTGGTTGTTTCACACCGCTCTGAACACTGAACATTATTTATTGATCAGAAACATCTTCTCGCTTGCTCTCCTGGGTCAGAGGATCTGTGAGCTCTTAAAATGCTGAAGAAAATGTATTTTTCATTGAAAAAGAGTCCCATTTTTATACATGGATGTTGGCAGGACTTGAGCCTCTCTCATTTCTTCATATTTTGCTTCCAGAGATCCAGACTTTCTTGTATTTTAAAGTTGACTTGAACAGTTCTCCAGGCTTCCTGAAGGACTTTCAAAAACACTCATTTTCAGTCCAGTCCCTGAACCTGACCAGTTTCAGAGGAATGGTTTTTGCCACACAGTGACCTACGTACGAATCATTCAAGTATAACAAAGCACGTCTAACTTAAGTCCTGAACCAGTGAAGAAACAGGTGCAGATGATTCCAGATGATCAGGCGGTGATCAGTATACTGGTGGTGCTGAATGCTGAGTGGTTGGAACTCCTTTATCTAGGCAACTTGTATCTTTAGGCACTTTGCAGTAAAACAATGTACTCAATATGCCGAAGATAAGACAGTTTTTTGCACCAACAAGCAAACTATAAAGAAATGAAGGAACTCAAGACTTTTGCACAGTACTGCATATTATACAATAATTCGTTTTAAACTTGATTACAGTTTTATAAAACAATTCAGTGCATGTCAAAGATTTGTTATTAAGGAAATGATTCAGTATCATGAAATGTCAAAACAATTCTGTTTGCTTATGATTGTTTATGAAAGGATTCGGTGCATCATTAAAATAAGAATTTAATTCAGCTGCATTTGATTCAGTACATCATGTCAGAAGGAAGTCATTCAGTACATCATATCACAACCAAATAATTCAGTACATCAAAACACAAGGGTTTTTTTTTTTTACAATTCTCCAAATGAATCAGTCAGTCATGAAACCTCTCAAGGACCGTATTAGTTTATGATTCTTCAGCGAATGATTCAGTACACCCTATAATAAAATTTCATTATTATTGATTGATTCACTGTTCTTTCTATAACAATTCAGTGTATCATCAAACCTAACAAGATTAGTTTATGATTCTTTAGCAAAATGTTTAACACATCAAGAAATCTCAAATTTTAGTGCAGTTGGATTTGATCTGATTTATTTGGCACAACTCAGAACTGTAATATTATTAAAGTGGAATGTAATGGAAAGTAATTAAGTAATTAATTTTTTTTGTTCTGTTTTAACCAGAAAATGAGTGCTCATATTACTGAAGATTATTATAATTGATTATAATAAATCAATGCACTTGTATGGTCATTTTCAGAAAGATACATTTGTACATCCTTGTTGCTATAGAGACAGTAGATGGTGGAGATTTCAGAATAAAGGTCGGTCGTGAATCATGGCAGTGGCTCAGTAACTGATTCTGCCGATATGATGGGCTGTAAATACGGTGGCGATTGATCTGTTTTTCTCTTCTTTTTGTGTTTCTCCGTGGTTGACGTTTCTTCGTATCTCCTGCTGCGATCAGCAGAACAGGATCAGCTGATCAGTGTCTCCTCCTCTATTGGGAGGGGTCTCATGGTCATCAATAACACTCGTAACTACAGATACTCGGATCCGAAGCCCTGCGGTGGAGTTTTATTGAACATTTTGGGAGGATTTTCCAACATCTGTTAGTGATTTTCGTGTTTTTGTTGCAGACGGACTTGATTTGGATTTGGTGTTTCTGGCTTTATCTTGTAGATCTTTTCACCTCAACCAAAGCCTTCATTATGTACTGGGTCATACGAAGCATCAGGAACGTTAGTTTTGGTCACAACCTCATCTAAGGGTGCTGTTGAGGCCATGAAGTTCTGTTCATATCTGTTCAGTTCAGTTCAGTTCAGCCCAATTTAAATAATTTCAGTTCATTGCTGTTCGGTTCAGGTGACTTCGGTTTGGCTCAGTTCAATTCGGATAATTACAGTTCAGTTCAGATAATTGTAGTTCAATTCAAATAATTACAGTTCAGTTCAGATCATTACAGTTTGGTTCAATTCAGATCATCACAATTCAGTTAAATTCAAATAATTTCAGTTCAGTTCAGATAATAACAGTTCAATTCAGATCATTACAGGTCAGTTCAGATTCTTACCGTTCAGTTCAGTTAAGATTCTTACCGTTCAATTCAGATCAATACAGTTCAGTTCAATTCAGATCATTACAGTTCAATTCAGATCATTACAGTTCAATTCAGATTGTTACAGTTCAATTCAGTTCAGATCATTACAGTTCAGTTCAGATTATTACAGTTTAGTTCTATTAAAATCATTACAGTTCAGTTCAGATTATTACAGTTCAATTCAATTCAGATCATTACAGTTCAGTTCAGATTATTACAGTTCAGTTCTGTTCAAATCAGTACAGTTCAGTTCAAATGATTACAGTTCAGTTCAATTCAGATCGTTACAGTTCAGTTCAGATTCTTACCGCTCAGATCAGTTCAGATTATTACAGTTCAATTCAGATCAATACAGTTCAGTTCAATTCAGATCACTACAGTTCAGTTCAGATTATTACAGTTCAGTTTTATTTAAATCATTACAGCTCAGTTCAGATTATTACAGTTCAGTTCAATTCAAATCATTACAGTTCAGTTCAGATTATTACAGTTCAATTCAATTCAGATCATTACAGATCAGTTCAGATTATTACAGTTCAGTTCTGTTCAAATCAGTACAGTTCAGTTCAAATTATTACATTTCAATTCAATTCAGATCGTTACAGTTCAGTTCAGATTCTTACCGTTCAGTTCAGTTCAGATTATTACAGTTCAGTTCAGATCAATACAGTTCAGTTCAGTTCAGATCACTACAGTTCAGTTCAGATTATTACAGTTCAGTTCCATTTAAATCATTACAGTTCAGTTCAGATTATTACAGTTCAGTTCAATTCAAATCATTACAGTTCAGTTCAGATTATTACAG
>JBBPCZ010141344.1:0-20346 GCA_037974445.1 Brycinus macrolepidotus | reverse complement strand
TGGTCAGGTTCAGGGACTGGACTGAAAATGAGAGTCTTTGAAAGTCCTTCAGGAAGCCTGGAGAACTGTTCCTCAAAGCTACATTGTAAATATGAAAAAGTCTGGCTCTTTGGAAGCAAAATATGAAGAAATGAGGGGTGGATCAAGACTGTGTAACGTGTAGGTTGACTGGTCATTTAGAATAGTAAATAAAATTACTATATTTGTTTTTTAAACATCGTGGACCCTCTGTGTCCTGGCGGTTCTCCGCTGTGCTTCTATGTTTCTTCTAACAGTGTTTCTCTACAAAGAACCACTTCATGTCAAACCACTCTGGATGACTTTGATAACAACAAATCAGTGTAGTTCTACTTTGAAGCATTCCCTGCTCCAATTTAATACATCTTTATCACAGCGAAACATTCCTCACTGTTTCTCATGGTGACCTACATTTGAAAGCATTTGCCCTAACCATACACATTTCCAAAAAGAGAACTACAAGGGGTTATTTATGTTTTTATGCATGATCTTACTAATATTTTTATAAAGTATGACACTGGGATAGCCCCCAGCATCCCGCATAACCCTGGTTAAGGATAAGTGGCTCAGAAAATTATTTAATGATTTAATTATTAATTAGGTTGAAAAGTAAATTTTGGGGAGATTTAACCCAACAACACCCTAACCATCAACTTTCAACTTTCTCAACACCCCCACCCCCCCACTCCCCCCACTCCCCCCACTCCCCCAATCCTGTTCCAGGCTGATACGTGCCTTTCAGCTTAGAGGAAGACACCACACCTTTCCATCAGGCTTCAGGGTCTTCAGAACTTATCTGATCGGATTTTACTTCAGGATTGGATTAGATCCTCGAAATAGCCGGCAAGACTTTAAGATCTAATCCAATATAGGAGCCAAAATCATATCGGATAGCTTTTGGGGAAGAAAACCATCCAGAACATCCACCCCTCTCTGAATCGACAGCTCCTTCTCGCTTACCATTCATCTGACCAGACTGTTTCTGCTGGACAGTTCGTTCCAATGGGCAGCTGTATAGGTGGCAACCCCATGTCATTCATATGAGTTTAATATTGCACTGTAAAAAATATTTGTCTCTTTACAGGTGGATCCTTTGGAGGATTTTTATATTCTTGCATGTCCCTGTAGCTTATCCATCCAGGCGCTGCAGGCACAAGTGCAGAAGAACGTATGACAGAAAACTGTACTGTTTAGAGAGTAGCTACTATTTTATCATGGTGACAAATCCAATCCAAAAAACATACTTACCAAAGATGATAACTGTATGATAATAGTAGCTTACACGTGTCACCATTAGTGAACATCAGTTATTATCATGTGTACCAATAAACAGTGGTGCCAAAAAGTATTTGGTCACTTTAACCATTTAACCACTGATATATGTGAATGAAGTTCATCAAGTTCCTTCAAAAATATTTAATAAAATAATAAAAAATAAAAAAATAAAAGACTTTTAGCACATCATGAGACTGATGGCAGACTCTTTGTGTGGAGAAAGCCTGGAGAAGAATTTCATCCAGTCTGCACTGAGGTGGAAATGTCACCTCGTCTGGGGCTTTTTTCTTACCCTGGTGTCAGTGAGCTTGTGGTCATTGATGGGATCATGAACTCAAAAATGTACAAAGGCTTTCTTTCTGCCATAGTCTGTAAGGAAATGGCTCAAACGGTATAAAACACACCAAGCACCTTCTAAATACACAAAAGAAGAAAAAACAACAGTCCTGGAATGATAGTGGCATGTTAGTGATTGTGAGTATATGTGTGTGTGTGTACGCATGAGTGCATGCCTGCATGTGTGTGTGTGTGTGTGTGTGTGTGTGTGTGTGTGTGCGTGTGTGTGTGTGTGTGTGTGTGTGACTGTCATACACATCAGTGTTGCTGGAGCTGAGTGCCACTGCTGAACTGAGAAAATTCCAACCAAAAATATCCAGCCAATGGTGTCCTGTGGCCAGAAACTGAACAGTGATGAAGAACTAGAGGATGACTCGACACAAACTGGGCAGCTTTGGATGAACCATCATCAATAACTTTAAATCTGCTAGGTGGACCCACAGGTTAGATACACTACATGGACAAAAGTATTGGGACGCCTGACCATTACACCAACCAGGACTTTAATGACAATGCACTCAAATACAATCTCTGTTCCAGTTCATCCCAAATGTGTTGGATGGGGCTGAGGTCAGGGCTCTGTGCAGGGCAGTAAAGTTCTTCCACACTGAACTCATCCAATAAGGCCTTTATGGAGCTTGCTTTGTGCACTGGGGCACAGTCATGCTGGAATAGAAAAGGTTCTTCCCCAAACTGTATCCACAAAGTTGGAAGCATGGCGTTGTCCAAAATGTCTTGGTATTCTGAAGCATCAAGATTAAGCCCCTCACTGGAAGTAAGGGCCCTAGCCCAAACCCTGAAAAAAAAGTGTGTCCCGATATTTTTGCCAATATAGTGTAAGCTATGTCTAATGAAGTGGGCAATAAGTGGATGCAACGTTTAAAATGGAGAATGAGTGTAGATAATAGGTACATATACCTAATGAAGTGGCTCATCAGTCCATACATTCTATTCTACTGTAAGTAATGCACTCCTTATTACACATTTCAAGCACAACCAATCCTATTTCTTTGTGCTCTGCTTATTTTTTATTTTTTTCAAATCTTTTAACAGAGGAAAAAATCCTCTCCTTTTTTGAAAACTTTGAATAATATTATTGCATTCCACTGTTCCAAGGACAAGGACTCGCTTCCTCCAACTTTGCAAAGACTCAGATCTTGTATGTCGTTTGTTCTCATACCGTTCATGCTTCCTGCTTTTTTGCCAGGCACACTTTTCTTGCACTGTGCTCTGTAGCTCAATATATAGCAGCGCAGTGGCGGTGGTGGTGTGCTGTTTCTTCTCCACGAGTTTGACGCCTGCCATGACCCGCAAGTCTCAGAGAGAATCAAAGTCACGCGTGCAGAAAGGCCTGGATCCAGCAGCTTCTGCTACTCTTGAGGACGCCAGATTTAATAAGACAGGCTTGCTGATGAAAGCGGTGGCCCAGCTGCAACAGCAGAGCCAAGGACACTATGGCCATTGCACGCATTATTACTAAATCATATCAAGCGGAGAGAGGGGTCTGAGGTAGATCATTGAGAAATCGCCTGCCTTCACCCCAGGCTGAGCAGATAAGAGGCTACTTGTGCCTGCAGGTTTGATTTTCGAAGCCTGGCAGAGGGGGCCGTGTAAAGGTTTGGGTAAGAGTGCACTCACTGACATTAAGGGCGACTATAGAGAGGGTTGTTTT
Organism: Brycinus macrolepidotus; assembly: GCA_037974445.1. NCBI lineage: Eukaryota > Metazoa > Chordata > Actinopteri > Characiformes > Alestidae > Brycinus > Brycinus macrolepidotus. Next base: position 17,045 of record JBBPCZ010141344.1, on the reverse strand, counting down.
AGCTGAGCGCAACATGGTAATTGCTTGACGAGGCACCGCTTTGACAGTGAATTAGAGGACAATCGCAAGCCCTAATGGCCGTTCAATTGACATGACCATGCTCTGCCCACAGATGTGAATGCAGTTGTTGGGAGGTTGAATCAGCTTTAAAGAATGCCTGCTAATCTCCTTTTCATCCTAATGAAAAATTTGTGTTCTGAAAAACTCAATTTAGTGTGCATTATTAATTAATTGTTTTATCATTTCCAACCCGCTGTCATGGGTCTCCCATCAAAGACACCTCAGTTCAGCCTTGCTCTTTACAAGATCTTTCCATTTTCTAGCGCAGTTCTGAGCTGTGTTTTTACCCTTGCTATGCTTTGTTGTTTTTTGTTACTGATTTGCCTGTGTTATTCCTGGCATCTGGTGTTTTGTACCCTGCCTGTTTTGAGGACGATGGTATTAGACTTGCCCCAATAAAATTACTCTGCAAATATACACATATATATATATATATACAGAGAGAGAGAGAGAGAGAGAGAGAGAGAGAGTGGTAGGAGTGTATTATATGCTAAGAAGTTCAGTTCTGCAGGAAAACTACAGTGGAGGGGTTTTTGGACCTGACACTTTTTGTTTCTAGAATGCTTTTAGTATTGACTCATCATTTCAGTAGTAGTGCTTCTATTTTTATTGTTACTGAACATGGATTTGGGCTACTCTGCCAGTCCTGGGTTAGAGCAGGGAAAACACTAAGAGCTGCTGTGTTCTGGGTTCACGTTCCACTAAAAGCACTTCACAAAAACGCAAGCTTCAAATAACAGACAGCAGGAGGTGTCTCGTCAGTGTGAGAAGCCTGTCAGAGAGACAGCAGTTCAGATGGATTTTGTCTCACGACTGCACTATATCGATCGGGTATTGTTATGATACCAAACCCAGAGCCACTGGGGTGATAAATAACCATCATATCTGCTTCTGGAGCTGCGTAAATGTGATCTGCATAATCAGAGTGACAGCTTACTAACCACATCCACAGTTCAGGGATTTTCCTTTCCTTCTCTTTCTGTTGAGAAGCAGAGAGTGGGGTACAAACGAACACTGGGTGGTTAATCAGTTGGTTAAACGGGTTTAAGTGGAACGTGCTTTTAGTCATATTCTTGTATACGTCCAGCAACATCATCTGCTAATTTTGACAGCAATTAGACATTTCTCCAGATTTACTCTGCAAGCTGTTTTAGTAGCACTAAGGTAACTTTCCATTGTTTTTTTTTATTACTCAATTACGCAGTGTTACAAATATACCTCCCAAGGAAAACAATGGGACAAGTCCATAAGCCCCAAGTTTTAATCCTAAGTCCATAGCCCTTAAGTTTTTATGCGCAAATTCATCAAAATGTATATAAATACAATATATTTTTTACATTTATCATTGTTATATTTCACAATGATAGTGCTCCTAGCTACAAAACCTTTGTTGGGTTTGGTTTTCCGCATCCACCACCAACACCCCTCTTCCTCATTTGAGCTCCTGCCCCTCTGAAGGTCTCTGCTCTATTTATATTATCATAGTAATTTTGATGCGTAGATTTATATATTTAGACTGAAAAGATAATCTCGTTCAAACAACGAGTGAAAGAAACTGCATGTGTTTTCATGTGTATTTTTAAAATTATTAAGCAAAAACCAAAATGTGGCAGTGAAGGCCACTCTCCCCTACAACGTCTTTGGTGAATTTTACAGTAGCTTGCAATCTGCCATTGTGAGCTCAAATGGCTCAAAATAAAAGGGAGCAGAATAAAAGAACTGACCACATTAAATCAATAAGAACAACCTTCAGACATTTAAACAAGTAGTTATTCATACTATGGCTTGGTTTTTACAGACAAGGCCAAAGTCAAACCTTTGTTCACTCATATTGGAAATTTTCCATTACAATTCGCAGCAGGATGGAGACACTGGCCTCAAGGTTTAGCTTGGCTTTGCTCTCTCAGACAGAGGCACTAAATGTTCTGAGACAGATATAATCTTGAAAATGAAACAGGGTTTCAGTCTATTGCCACTTTGTCTCATGAATAAAGGAACTTTTTTAAAACCCTGGGAACACAAGCATGTGTCAAGAAAAAGAGACTTATGGCTTTACCATTCCAGAGGGGAGTCGCTGCGTTGGCATTTTATGTAACGGAAGTGAATTTTAATAATGCATGTGCTTTGGTATCAAATATAACAACTGGCTGCTTCATTATTCTTTTGAAGTGTAATGATGTCAGGTTGTGATTTGGATGACATTTGGCTGAAAAGCCTACCATGCGAGTGCTGAAACAGAATGCCGCCTTTCTCTAGAGGCCAAACGACACTGAGAGATATTTTAAAGTATAAAAATTGCATGAAGGCCCCTGCTAAATCCTTCTGATGAATTGCTCGTGTCAAATTGTGGCAGTTTGATGGAATACCATGACTTTAATGAGGATCGCTGCTCTTGCGGTGTTTTGCAATGTTACATGTTGCAGAATGGGCTTTGCCGTGTACACGCCCCATGTGTATGTGTGTGTGTGTGTGTGTGTGTATGTGTGTGTGTGTGTGTGTGTGCAAGGCCATTTTCTTTGGTTTCTCATTGTCTTCCAGGCCTACTTTGACTTCCTGAGGATCTAAGGATGCCTATCATCTGCTTCAGAGAGGTAATGCTCACCAGTTACATGCAACCATATGGACGAATCTAAAGATCAGAGTAACAGCTCACTCCCTTCCAACACTTTCTGCCAGTTCCAGTCCAAAAATTCCCTGCCCACGCGTGCTCAGGTCCCAGAGCTGCTCTCCAAACAGCACAGCCTCTTCACACAGAGAGAATGCCATCAAAACTGTGCAGCTGCTTACAGTGCTAAGCTGTAGACGAGTACTATAATAAATGTCCATCTTTTTGTGTTATATATCATCACGGCCATCACCAAACCACCATATCTCCAGAGCTGGAGCCATGAAGAAGAAAGAAAAAAGCATTCTGTTTCCATTGCTTCATTCGTCATCAAAGTACGGATAAAAATATACGTGTGAGTGACATGTGATCACACGTTTCTTCGTACGTGATAACTTTATTCACATGTATGTGGAAAAAATAACAAGAGTGCAAAAACCCTGTGTGGTTTTTTTCTGTAAGTACAATCAAGAAGTAAGAGAAGTGGGACTTTTCTGTTGTGATTGGGTTGTGTTTATGTTGTGCCTGCTCTGGTCATGTGACCAATTGCGCCAAATTAGTGGGGTTAAAATAAATCCATACATGGCGATCCCGTGCTCAGCTTCATGTTTGTTATTATGGAGCATTTGCACAGTGCAAACAAGCAGGACAACAGCATTATGCACCAGTTGCACCACTGAGACCGGCTGGTCATTATAATGGGAATAAAGTGAGGGGCAGAGATTCAAAATACAGGGCTTTGGAATCCCCCCAGCACCTGCAAGATCAATGGTATTGGAGAAGTGATCAAAGCAGCTCTGCCTGTCAGATTGTCGAGTTGCATGTGTGGGCTGGGGCCTAAAAGCCCAGATCAGGAACAACCTCCCCCCAGGCAAGCAGGGCTGGTGAAGTTTTACAGCAGGATTACAATAGGAAATGGGAAAATGCAGTGTCCTTTGAAAAATAAGGTAATTTCTTCTAGGGTTGATGAAGGGTACTCTTGCTGTAATGCAGTGGTTCTCAATGGTCTTGGTCATACATCATGGCTCTGCACGTTTCAGCAGTTTCCTTGCTCCCATATGCTTGATGCAGCTAATTAGTTTACTGACCTATCCACGCTCCGGCCACACATTCTTCTTTCATAGCAAGGTTGGGTAAGCTTTACATAATATTGCCAAAAATGCTGTGATAAACTGAACTGCATGGCTTGGTGTTGTCATTTCAAACTATTCCAATTCATTCACAGACATGTTGGCAACATAGGCTCATAGGAAAAACATAAATTTAACCTAACTGATGCAATGAATATGACAAACAAATCATGAGGGACCTATTATGATTCAGAAGGAACCAAATGTGGAACTGAACCCTAGCTGAGCTGTTCAATGTATAAAGATACATTGGCATTGTGTATTGTGTGATTGAGGGAGGCCTAGCTAGTGGGTAGAAATAAGAGGGAATTGGGGGGAAATCCGGATTTGCAATGAGATTATCAGTGCGTTAATGGCAGTATTTACAGTACACCACTGAACAAAGGCATGTCCAAAAGATATCTTTTGGACATCTTTTTTTTTGCACTTTGAAAAACATTCCCTGTGGAGCCAGAATAAAATGATGTCTTTTCTATGCAACAATATTTGTAAATGAATATTGGGACGGTAATAGGAATATTAAATCATACTAAATCTTTACACACAGCAATGTCAGTGTTACACCGTTACACTAATGTTCTTGTCATTGTGTTGCACTATTGTTTATTGTCTATCTTTCTATTTTTTCTATATTCTTATTATCTTTTATTCTTTCTTGTTGCACTGAGCACGCTAACGACACAAGTATTTTCCTCGGGATAAATAACGTTCTTTCTTGTCTTATCCTATCTTATTATGCTACAACAGGCAGCTGTACTGCGACTGATTTTGACAACTTGTGATGATTTCCTGCATCTGTTTTGCACACCCTCAGATGTCCAATAAAAACTCCTAGCCAGAGTATTTGGTTGTAGTCAGACATCCTGAACCTGATTTGCTTGTTGTGCAGACATACAGATGTGGTCCTGGATGGCCTGATGCTATAGAGACATAACTGTCTGGCAGACGTCTCATGTTTGCTGAGGTTGTGGTGACTGATGCAATGATGACAGGAGTTACTGAAGTGAAATTCATTTTGTAAACATCTATCTGACAGGCTAAGCAGAACATTCATCAGCTTCAGCTGTTTTAAGCCCACTAGCTCCCTGGGGTGCTGTTTTTCTCCAACACTTATACTAAACTAGACTGTTGTCATAGAGGTACGCCAGGTCATGGACTGAGAACCAGTGCACTTTCTACTGCAACAGGGGCTTTCTACTGTAACATCCCTCACAATGTGGACACGTACTCCACTCTCTATTAGTAAGTCTACAATAAGTCCTTATTGAATCTTCCACAGATTCTGGGGATTTGCAGCATCTGTCACATGCTCACTATAATTCCAAATGATTCATGGAGCAGATCTGAATCGGAAGCCACACGTATTTATAGTTCATTATCATTTTGACCCCTTCAGTACTGCAGCCGTATACATAAACAGGCACACAAGCACCAGCACAGACAGAACACCCTGCCGGTTTATGCCGTGCCGCCTCAATACATTAAGAACCCACCAACCGGTTGGGCCATAATGAGCCATTTAGTATGCAAATAACCGTAACAAAGAATGACCTTTTATGTTCGCAAATGTAAATGTCTTGCTCCAAATCAGACACTGTGCAGATTAATGAAGAAATCATTCATGTGCGCATTGGGGTAGCTTTCTACCCCCTACATTGACTGCATATACAGTACGGTATGCATGAATGTATGGATAAATCACACACTATATGCAAAATGCCTTTTACACAAGCAACTTCCAGTTCTGAATGGCTGGCTTTCTTATCAGCTGCTCTTCATGTCTCTTATTATGTTCCAGCCCAATTGTATGAAAATACAGCCGCATGCAAAACTCTCAAATTACTGTGCTAAAGTACACATCATTTACAGGGAGCAAACTGAAGGGATTTTATTGGAAGAAATAAGAGCATAAAATGTGCCATAATTTTGCACAGGCTGCATTTTACCTCCTTTTTCAATGTGTTCAGTGCAAAACATAAACAGTAACCGTGCGTTCAAATGTGCTGAAGTGTGCTCTCTGTAGGATGTGTAATTCTTTTCATGTGGAAAATCAGAAAAACATGTAATTTGACGAAATCTTCGCATACGACTGTATACACACAAGAAAAACCTGAAGAAACAAGTGAAGAAACATAACAAATGCAGATGTTTCCAGACAGGTGCTCTGCACAATGCCATTAAGCAATTAACATCCTACCAGGCTTTATGGAATACATATAAATGTACCAGTTGACCTTGGTTTTGGATCAAGATAGCAAGAGAAAAAGATTGAAGTGTTCATTATTGGGGCGTGAATGACAGGAGCTTCAGTCACAAAGACTACTTGACTTACTTCTCAACTGCATTCAGATCAGTAAAAAGGGTGGAAAATTGTGGTTAAAAATGTACATTTTGTGAGCGTGATGCTTGTGTATTACTTGCAATAGCAGAAGAGCAGCCGTTCCTTAGGTGACTGCGAATGTCAATGCAGGATGTGATCAGACTGTGTCAGCAAGAACAGTCCTCAACTAGATAGAGAAGATTATTATAGTGTAGTCCCAGGGCATAATTCTCTTGTTACAAATACGAATAACCATCTGAGAGGCCAGTGGTGTTAAAAAGCACAGGCTCTTTCTACAAGAATGTGGAAATCAGTGATATGGTGACAGGGTCAGATGAGTCACCCTTCACCGCATTCTCCATGGAGATGGTGTGTGTATGGCGTCCACCAAGAGAACAACCCTGTTATACTTGTTATGCTTTGGTGGACATTTTGCTGCCATGGTTTGGGTCCATTTGTCCCTTTTAAGGGGTCACAGCTAATCAGTTCTGACTGATTGTAGCTCATCTCTTCAAGGATGACAGTGCGACCATCCACAGAGCATGAGGGGTCACTGGATGGTTTGATGAATGTGAATGTAAACTGAATGTGAATATCAACCCACAGTCATAAATCTCAGCCCAGTTGAACATCTATGGGACAATTTGGACTGACATTTTAGACAGTGCTCTCCTCTACCATCATCAAAACATCAACTGGGGAAATATCTTCTGGAATAATGGTGCTCCATACTATCAGTACAGTCCCAGATACTTGTAGAATCAATGCTACAGCACCTTAATGTTGTTTTTTCCTTTAATTTGTTGTCTGGAGATTCCTTATTAATTATGGTCCTTACACATGTTCCCTACAGACATATTCTTTTTGTCCAGGAAAATGAATTGCAGTTGAGGCTCCCCACTGAGAGTGTACTTTAGTTTAACAGTACCAGTCATTTCAAATCATGGAGAGCAATTTTCTTCCAAACGCCGGGTGATGTCCATGGCAAGGACCCAAAACTAGCGCCGAATGAACTTGATTACAGGTCGGAAATTCATGACATGTATATTAATCTTTGGCTTTGGCTGATTGTGTAACATCATGCCATTAGCCTGGTTCATTTTCACAGACATTGGCGGCTGGAGTCCATTTAATGGTGATGGATCTTGTCTGTCATGAAGGGATTTGACAGCCTTAAGACTAACAAGCTTCAGGGAATGATATTTCAGGGAAGGCGGAGGCTGTTGTGTGACTGTTGTTAATGGACGTATTGTTCTCAAAGGCACAGTGCTCAAGGACACAAGCACTGTTGTCTTTGTAAAGACCTTTTATTGGCCCATACAGGTTATCTATTGGGTCTTCTAAGTGAATTTGCAGCATTATCATTGTACTTTAAGGAGCCAGGGCTGGTAAAAAAAAAAACAGCTTGAACATTGCCTTGGTCGTTTCTTGGTTATACAAGTCAGAAACTCAAGCCTTCCAATTCGTGCAAGCCTGTTAGACCAAAGGGATACTGAAAAGCATTCGGAGTCTTGTGAAACACCTGCAGAGCTTGGATCTAATTTAATGAAAGGTTGGGCAGTAAGTAAGTGGAAGGCCACTCAAAGAGCAATAGCTGACACGTTTTTACTGGGAATAAAGCATCTAACATTAAAAAAGAGGTTTAATAAAGGAATTACTGTTGAGTAAGTGCAGACAAACCATGACTCATTGTTTTATTACTTACTTATTTTCTCATTTCTCAGTCAGAATTTTAAAGGGGCATATCTTTCTTTTTACAGTTTTATTTGATTTTCCTTGTGGTCCACTCTGAGACAATCATGTAGTGTTATTCATTAAAAATAGCACTTTTACATTTATGTTTTCCAACCTCTTTTTATCCCTTAGAGTGCTTTCACATGTTAAGGATTTTACACTTTGCTCACAGCGAGGCTGGGTGCACGGTGTCACTTTGCCCATGGCCCTAAACTTGAGCATCATCTGAACATGCTGCTCATTACCTGAAAGCAGGCTGTTTTTCACCAAAAAGACTGTTTTTGTTGGTGTGCCTTTAAGACATGTGTATGTAAATGACCCCTGTTACGACTGGCTACCCTGGATTGTGCCTCACTCAAAAAGCAGCCCTGAAACACTGCTTATAATGTCATCATGAGTGGATGGAGCTAAACTGTTGTAGGCTGAGTAAGCAGGTTTGTGTGAAATGACAAATACAGTGAATTCAAAATAGGCTGTTTTTGTAGCTAAATATGGACTGGGGAGCAAATGGTACATTTTAACAGTGTTTATATATCACATCTATATTTTATTAATGTAAGGAAATTTTGATATAGGCCCTTTATGTAAATAAGCAAGTGAGTACAATCAAATAATCACATGTAAAGCCTACCTAAAATATAACCCCTCACACTGCAAACATTTGTAATTCGGTTACACAAGGTGGAAGTTTAGATGGCTTCTTTTATCTTTGCCCAGTAGTACTCATCAGTTAATAAAATGTGGCTTCCAGGCTCCTGTGCCTGTCAGGACTGACCGCACACACCATGGTAAGAACAGAAAGCTCATAAACTGAAGCTAAGCTGCCCTGATCAGACACAAATACATAGACTTTAATATGTAGTTGTACCCCCATTGCAGCTATAACAGCTTCCACTCTTCTTGGAAGACTTTGGAGTTTTCTGTAGGAATTTAGGCCCATTCATTCTGTGGAGCATTTATGAGGTCAGGCACAGATGTTGGGTGAGAAGGCCTGGCTCGCAATCTCCGTTCCAGTTCATCCCAAAGGTGTTGGGTGGGGTCAAGGGCAGGGCTCTGTGTGGGTCAGTCAAGTTTTTCCACACTAAATTCATCCAACCATGTCTTTGTGGAGCTTGCTTTGTGCACTGGGGCACAGTCATGCTGGAATAGAAAAGGGTCTTCCCCAAACTCTCTCCGCAATGTTGGAAGCATGGTGCTATCCAAAATGTCAAGGTGTTCTGAAGCATTAAGATTGCCCTTCACTGGAAGGAAGAGGCCACCTGAATTCAGTTATTAAGAGGTGTGTCCCAATACTTTTGTCCATATAGTGTAAAAGGACTAACCAATCTAGGGTCATAGACTGAACAACTGGCCAAATGTGGACTAAGAGAACATACCGCCTGTCAATCCCCGCGGACGACAATAAACTACTAACCAATCACAGTGCAGGACCGTGAACTATTGGCCAATGATAGAGCCGGAGTTTGAACTACTAGCTAATCCTGGAGCAAGAGTGTGAACTACTAACCAATCATGGAACCTAAGCATGAACAACTAACCAATCCTAGAGCAGGTGTAGTAACTACTAATGAGCTTTAGAGCCACCAGCCAGGCCTGGTGCAAAAAATATGAGCAACGAAGACTGAAAAACTGGCCAAATGTGGACTAAGAGAATATACCGCCGGTCAATCCCAGCGGACGAGAAGAAACTACTAACCAATCACAGAGCAGGACCATGAACTATTGGCCAATGATAGAACCGGAGTTCGAACTACTAGCCAATCCTGGAGCAGGGGGCGGGGCTTGCAGGAACATGGGTGGGGAGAGAGAAACCCGAAGCCGCGCGTGCACGGATTAAACCGTTCCAGCGCGCGCAGACCGGCCCCTCCCTGCCCGCGCGCCGTCCGAGAGGTATCAATAAACAAATGAGAAATATGTGAACGGCGGAGGGTCTCCCTCTCGGAAAAATAATAAAGATTATCAGCGTTTCTGCTCGGTAAAGATGTCAGCGAGCTGGAGGCGGCGGGGGAGGACCGAGTCTCTGCAGGTGAGGGACGCATGTCGCCTGTTGCTCCTCCTGCGTCTGGCTCCTCTGCATCCTGCACCCTTTTTCATTTACTGTCATTTTTCCATTCGTGTCGTGCGTTTGTGCTTCTCTGTGCAAGGCTTGCATGTTTCCAGGTGGAAATATAGAGCAAAAAACGAATGCATTTTTATTCATGTGCGTCAGGGGGGGTGTGAGGAAGACATCACTCCCCTCCCAAATCCAGTCCAGGATCAGTGTTGAGTGGATTAAGAAAGAGAGGAGGAAAAATTCCAGCCTGGCTGTTTCCACTAGTTTATCAGCTCATTTCACATAAACCAGCCTCTGAACTTAATCCCAGGCAGACAAATTAGTGAAATAATTTGAAAAAGGCTTCTAGTAGACAAAACAGTGACAGGTCTGGGAGAAGTTTGCCTTGGTTACAAAAGAACATGGCTACAAAATGTCAGGTGTGCAGTGAGAGAAGAAAAAGACCTTAAAGGCTGTTATATAGAAACATGTGGAAGGGATGGAAAAGCAGGGCTGCATCAGGCTCCTCTGGGGTCCAGCGTAAAATGTTACAGAGCATTAAATTGCTTATTATTTATTCCCCTCCTCGCAGGAGAAGACTTACTTCATGACATTCCCCTCCAGCATCCCAAATCCAGTGTGGTAGTATTTTATAGGAGCTCATTTCAGGGCTTCTTTGTGTGCCGTGATCACATATTGTGAGATTCTGGGTCAGCCGGGAGAGAAGTGGATCTGAATGGACTTTCTGGCCGTTTCCAGCAGCCCAGAGTCTCGGCTCAGGAGGAAAAATAATTGGATGGCATTTTCCTTTTCCTTTGAAAGCAGGTTGAGAGTGACGGGTGTTGTCAGGGCTCACTGGACCCTAAAAGCTGGATAAAAATGTGGAATTCTGACAAGGATTGTGGAGATGTTTTAATGTATTGGAGAGAATGTGTATTTTGGAACATATCTGATGTAGGTGATTGATTATATGACAGATTTTTAGGTCTAGGAATACTTGGAAAATGTTCCTAAAAATGGTTTCATATTAAGGAATGACTAGGAGTGACAAGTCATTTCTTATCGAAATAAAGTAATTTCCCAAAGATCTCCGTAAGGGTTTATTAATTTTTCTACATTTTTCACTCACAGACTGTTTTATCGAAGGCAAGTCATGTTTAATGTGTGATGATTACAAGTCAGATTTTAGGCTCTTTTCATCTGTGAAGACACTGTGTAGAGAAGTCTTACACAAGAGTCGCCTTAATATTAGGAATTTCCTAAAAATAATGAGAAATTAATCATTTTTTCACCTAAAAGTAATCACACCATATGGCCAAAAGTATGTGGACAACTCTCCTAGTTATTATTGTGTTGTAAAGCATGATGCCACTGGAGTGTGGAGGAAAGGAAACATGTTCTCTGGAGTGATGAATCATGCTTCACTATCTGGCAGTCTGATAGACAAATCTGGGTTTGGCAGATGCCAGGAGAACCCTACCTACCAGAATGCATGGTGCCAACAGTAAAGTTTGGTGGAGGGCAGATAATGGTCTGGGGCTGTTTTTCTTTGTATGGGCTAGACCCCTTGGTTCCAGTGAAAGGTAGTGTTAATGCTACAGCATACAAACACATTTTAGACAATTATGTTTCCAACTTTGTGGTAAGAGTTTGAGGAAGGCCTTTTTCCTGTTCCAGCATGACTGTTCACCTGTGCACAAAGTGAAGCCCTGACCCCAACCCAGCTCTTTGAGATGAATTGGAACATTGATTGCGAGTCCAACATTCTCCCCCAACATCTCTGTCCACAGTGCCTGACCTGAGAAATTCTGCGTTGACTGAGTAGGGACAAATTCCCACAGACACACTCCAGAATCTAGTGGAAAGTCTTTCTAGAAGAGTGGAGGCTTTAACAGCTTCCTGTTATAAGCCCATGCTTTTGGAATAGGATGTCCACCAGGCATTATGGTGGGACATTATGGTCCACCAGGCATTATGGTGTTCACATACAGTAAATTGGACATATATTGTAGTTCATTTAGAGTATGCTATTGTTGCCAAGCAACCATGGACTCCTAAATGAGGACCCCCGCCCCCCATCACTGTATATTACACATTTGTACATTTTGTTTCCTATTTCATATAACAATAAAAATATAAAAGTTATAGAGTTTAATGAAGAAACACTTACCTTTTTTTTTGCTAGTCAAAGTACCACTCCATAGGTAGTGCATGTGTTGTGGTAGCATTAAGCTAACAATGTCATACATTTGTTTTCCCTCACTGAATTAAGTGCTCTTTATGTTTCAGTTGTATGGTTGAATGTTAATGGAGACAAGGCTTTTATCCTGTTTAGCCTGCTGTCTTTTAGCCTAATTGATTTGGAGAAAAGTTGCCAGATCCTCAGTTTAACACTCGACAGCAGCCCCACAGTCGATTCACAGCACAGTGGTTTTAAGTGAACTGGCTACATTAATACAGAATTCAGTTGTTGTGAGGTCATATATGCGTATATATCAAACATTTTACAACTGCTTCAATTTCAGCAGCAGCCAATCCAATTTTTCCACCATGACTATCCATTTTCTAAGCAAAGATTCACCAGGGAACTGGTTATGAAACCTTTGCTGCGGAGCTGCAGAAATGGCAGACCAATTTAGTTTTTATTCAGAGTTGGGATAGATTGGCCTTGATTGTGTGATCATACTGAAGTACAGAAAGAAGTTGGATTGAGAAAATGGCACTGCATTGCTTGGCAAACCAGGTTTGACTTTTAGGAAAGTCAAGGAACATCCACTTTTATTCAGTGCGTCCCTACAAATTTTCTTTGGTCTTTAGAAAAACCAGTACATTTATTAACTTGTACCTATGCTGAGGCAACACAGGTGAAATGTCCAGTTCCAGTGTAGTTATGCATAATACATAATCATAAATCATGAATGGGCCTTGCTCATGCAAAGAGTGGTTGAGATTATAGTTTTATCATCTATGGTTTTCTTCCTTTTTGTGTATGATTTTTTTTATGCTCACAGCATTGTTCTAGAACATTCTCAGCAGACTAAGCGTGGTACCCATTGTCTCCTGGCTAATGAGCTGGAGTCCTACTGTCTGCTCCATGACTGGTCTCTTGAAATTTGTGATCCAGCAAAATTATTTGCAAATGAATAATTTAAAAACCTACACACAGGTTGTTGTAGACCGCAGACTTAACATGTAACCATATCAGCAGGAGGCGACTACTTAAACTGTAAGTGCACCTAATATTTCACAAAGAATGGCCACACTGACAGCGAAATGCTCTACATTTTAATGACTTTGCATATTTAGGTGTTGCTCTGGGTTATTAGCTGGCATGCAGAAAACTGCACCGAGCACATGGAATTTCACATAAACAGCAAAATCACATCCAAGTAGAGTCACAGCAGGCTGTATCTGTTAAAACAGGGTACCAGCTGAGCAAATAACACCATATCAGCTTGGGACTCAGGCTGAGCTGGCCCATCGGGGCCTTCAGCACACACACGCATACATGCATATAATAAATACACACTCGCTAGAGCACACACAAAGTGTTATGGGCTGTTCAAACGGAAAAACAAAACTGGGGCCAACAGATGATCCATTTGAGACGGTGAGCCAGTTTGGCCAATTTATACTGCATTTAGACATGGCCGAAAGTCTTAAATATGATTTTATGCTCCATGATTTAATATGAAATACACTTTACATTTTCTGCTCTATGCTTGACTTTCTTTGCGTTAAATACAGTCTCTGCACATGTCTTCAGAATGGTAGATGGGGAAATAGCGTGTTGATTGCTGAAACGTTCAATTTTGAGCTGTGTTTCTCATATTAGGCAGCGAGCGATGCTAGTGTTTTTTATCCCAGCCAGACATTTGTAATTATGGTAATTCCAAGACAGCGTGAATGCAGCATCCAAACATTATCAGCCACAGCTTGTGTAGAAACCCAACAGACATGCGTTAGTCATAGGAACTAAGTATTTTCACTGGGGCTTTTGGTGGACTGTCTTTTTTTGTATAAGCATCTGTTCCTTAAAATGTTGATTTCAAGGGTGTAGTCCTGCTTAGGAAAGATGCCCCTACAAAGGAGCTCCATTTTAGTGTTATTTACATTATACAAGTAACTACATGATTATTAGCACTCTCTGTAAAGGCGAGGGCGGCGGGGTCATAAAAACTATCTTTGTGGTTAATTTACTATCACACTGAAATCTATACTTGATTTAAAGTAAATTGAACCAAACCAAAAACCCTGGCCAAAAATATTGTTTAACATGTGTTACAATTACTGGCACCCTGTATGTTGTACTTTGTGCAACCTCCATTTGCCAGAATAACAGAGATGAGTCTGTAACTCTTTATGAGACTAGAGAAGCCAGAAGACCACAGCTCACTACAGAATCTCCCCAGGTTTTCCAGGGTCCTGTTTTGAACACTTCAGATTACCTGACTGGGACGGCCAGGTCAGTAGGTTGATTCTGAGGTCACTGAATCATTTTTGTGTAGAATTTTTTTTAAGGGTGCCAATAATTATGGAGCTGTTTCTGTTTTAATAATATGCCCACATATTGCCTGTAAACCTTTTGAAAGGTGTCATGTCATGCAAGCAAGGCGGACACAACTGCGGGAGATAGCCTTGGAACAGAACAAGCTTTAATGAACTTAAGCAAGGGTTGAGCTCCAAACAAACAAGTCTTTCACAATACAAACAAACCAGGATAGGAGGTGGGTGACTGCACCTCTTCCCTCCGGACCGGCTGGCTTTTAAGCTGCGTCACACAGAGGGGCTCGATACGGACAACCAATAAGACTAAACAAGGCTTAACACAGACTCCAACACAGAACAGGCGAGCTCGTAATCTAGTGCCTAGCAATCCAGCTGACAAGCGTGTAGTGCACCAAGCCTCTACACTTGGGTTGCCCCGGCACCGAGCTCAGACACAACAAACCGTGACACCCCACAGACGAGACAGGACATGGGTATACCTGATACTCGGGAGACGGGGGCCGCTGGGGGTGTAGTCGAGGTGGCCCAGACGTGACAATAGGATGTTTTCAGCCCATTAAATGATCCATTAACATCTTGTTGGTTTAGAATAATAGCGAAATGGTTTTTTTTTTTTTATTCCTATAGTTCTGTGGTTATGACTAATTTGTAATGATTAACTTATATAAATGATGTCAGCTAACAATATTTCTAATAAAGCCCTTAAAAAGCCAGGACTTAACAGGTGCAAACTTTGACTGCATATTTTTATACCTTATCAATAACCACCTTGAGTTGTGGTTCATGTAGTTACTAAATTATAAGCCTGAATCTTTTAATTAAATTAGCTGAATCTTTTAACTAAATCAAGCAGTTCTGGAATGTACATTTGTTGATTGCTATTCTCTAAGTCATTTTACACTCTTAAACTGTCACCAATGAATGGTCTCTTTAGCATTTTCAGATTGGCGAACAGCTCCTTAAGGCAAGGTTAAGTGATCCCCTCAATCGATCGTTTTTGATCCAGCCCTGAATAACAACGTTTGATTTCAGCGTGTGTTGAGTTGGATCAGATGTCCACGGATGACTCAACACTGCTTTGCTTGAAATAAAACAGTGTTGTGCAGGTCTGAGACAAACACCTAGACATTTTCAGCCCTAGGTGGATGAAGCTGAGCACTGGGACTTTAGAACAGAAATGTCAAGTGTCTCTGCAAATGGCAAACACTGCTAGACCAACACTGTTTGTGATACACCAAGACCTGCCGTGGACTGAAAAAAACTGTTCTCAATATTTCCAAGTGTGTGAAAGAGTCTTAGTCCCATATCTTAACAGTGACTTTTACTCATTATGTATTAAACTGTAATGAATTTCATCTGAAGATATTATATTATCTGTTTAATTACCAGGACATGGACCATCATGGAACACTGCGCCCACATAGGGGTGTAACGATACAGTCAGTGTGATATGTTAAAACTATTTGCTTTTCAATTTAACTGGTACACTAAAAGTTGTTGGACTGATTCAGGTAGTAATTTCATGTTAGCATGTGTTAACAAGGTGTTAAAATGTTAAAATGGATGTTAAAACGGGGTAAGCATGTATGTTTCAGCTGTAATTGCATTAGATATACTGGAATGTTCTGTCTGGGTGTTCTACTAAAGTGCCTGGTTTAAAATGGTAAAGTTGGTTGCTATACCTGATTGACACAGTAGGGGGAGATTGCGGGCTTTCCCTCATTCAGTGAGGAAAGAACGCTGGAGTTTTAGCCTCATTTCTCTTCCCCTTTATTTAGGTATAAGAACCCTTAAATGTTGTGAAAACCGTAAATATTAATTTTTGATTGTGTTAGGTTAATGAGTTTTCGTTTAGTTACAAATGCAAAAACTGCAAAAATATCCAATTGTATGTGGATCCACTGAACACGGTTATGGAACTGCTTGAGCTGAAACAGATGTATGGAATCAGATTTGTGCCAAAATTTTGAAACAAAACTTTCCTAATATCAAACAAAAATAAGACGTTGAAATATAAAATAAGAGGTTGAAATTTTGACAACATACTTTTGTTTGCTTACATCTCGCTCTTTTTCATTCTGGCCTGTGAGACTTTCAATTTTGCTGCTAGTTTTTCAGTTTCGCTGCTGGCTTTTCAGTCACGCTGCCCCCTTTTACGTTTACGCTGCCTGAGGATTCAGTTGCAGTTCTGGAACAGATCTCTCGTGTGGGTGGGGCTTCACCTCATTTGCCAGGTTCAAGAGGGTTCAAGAAGACGCACAACAGCAACCACAGACATATATAGATAGACGCTGCATTCACTGTGTTCCCCAGTTGGTACGATACGCCAGCGCGTCCGCCATATTGCGAGAGGCAAAAGCGCAATATAAACTAATACAAGTACACGAGGAAACTGGGTTTTCTGATGAAAAAACAATAACGTTTAAAGCAGTATCGTTTACACACAACAGATTTTGGTGAATCGTTTTAAATACAGTGGTACCCCGCATAACGAACGCAATCCGTTCCAGCGGCCCGTTCGTTATGCGGGGCGTTCGTTGTGAGAAACCCAATTTCCCATAGACTTCTATGGGAAATCGTGTAATCTGTTCCAGGTCGCCGCGAAAAATCGAAAAAATTACTAAAAAATGAAGACACAGCACTGTTAATGAGGGG
>JBBPCZ010141337.1:9918-20350 GCA_037974445.1 Brycinus macrolepidotus | reverse complement strand
TGAATTTAGTTACATATTCAGAATACAAGTTACTTCTTATTTGTTTAAGTGAATACTTTTAGAACACTTATCCACTAAGTTTAAAGAGAGCATTAAACAATAAAAGAAACACCATCATTGTCTGTTTGTTACTATTTTTAAATCAGCCCATGACATAATGAACATGCTCGCTGCAGAGACTTTATTACAAACACCTTGCTAAAGCCTGAGCAGACTGATAAATCAGTGTGTCTTTTGAGGGAGGACTGGACTAAACAGTCTCCTCAGTAGTGGACATGCGAGTAATAAGTTTAGCACTGATGGTTCGTACTGACTGTAAAAGAATGTATTACTGAATGTATTTAGGTTTTTGTATTCAGTATTCAGCCATCAATACTTAAGTATTCTGCTTGTAGATTAATGAAAGTATACATATTTAAGGCCACAGACTGTTTCCAGGAAAAGCAGACTTGTGGACTGAGATTCATTATTGATGCAGGCTGTGTCAGAAACTTGGTATTTTACAACCTCTCAGTCAGACAGCTGTGTGTTTCCAGTCACTTTGAGAACATGGAAAACTGGCACTGAGTGTCTGTGCTGGTCTTAAACTTTCTATGTTACTCATAGTTTACTCATGTTTAGGGGAGACATTGGTAGGCCATACAGAACATGTATTTGCATCTGGATGATGGTCAGATCTCCTCATTTATTTAGTGGTTAGGCTTGGGATTCTTCCTCGCTCTGTGTTCAGACAAGTTTCGGTCTTTTACAGTGTAGATGAAAAGCATTTTAATTACCTAGTTTTGCCTGCAGCACATTTTTTTTGGCTTCCACGTATGCAAAGGTGCCTGAATATATTAAGTATGGATTCTTCTTTTCAGTCTTGGTGAAATAGTTGGCACACATCTACTGTGGTTATAAATAGGCATGAAAATGGGAGGCTGGGACGGGCAAAATAATGTTGTTGTGGGCCACTGGGAGAGGCCAGTGCAAAAACTGACACCAGTATTATACACTCACTATGGTAAGATTGTAGCTCTCCTGTTTTGAATAGCTAATGAATGTCTAAATGGCCATGACTCTACAAACTAATGGACTAAGAAACATTAGTTTCTGCTTAGTATACTTTATAAAACCTTAATATGCAGCATCAGAGCATCAGAGGCTCCATGTGAAATGTAATGCAGATGGGATAAGGCCTGTTACTCAAACCTCTGGAATGTCAGTATGATGCATTTGTGAGTAAATACTTTGTTTATATAATAGTGACAAGCCCAGTATGCTTTGGTCTGATCATTCTAAGTCATATTTTGTTCTTCTTTCTTCAAGATGAGGCATGTAAAGTCCAGATTCACTCTCTTAAGGGACTGCTAAGTCATAACAAATCTTTCTGGGATCTTTGCCCAGAAAAATGGCTCTGCTGGAAACATTAAGCTTGCTGCACTAATAGAATTTACACCAAAGGATATTATTGCATGTTTGGATTTTGGTCTGTATTTCTTGTCAGCACTGATTATAGCTGTTTTTACTTATCTATAAAGTTGAAATTGATATTTCACTAATATGCTGAGAGAAGGGGCTTTTGGCATGGATAAATCCATTGAATTCAAACAGAGTTGTTTTTTTAGGAAACCTTGGTTCCCCCTTGGTGGCAAAACAAGATGCTTAAAATAGACTTCCCGTATTCACTTAAATAACGTGTTCATTGTATTGTTACTTACGATCAGAAGTCCTTCGGCGCTCCTCTGAGAGCTTTGGGGGAGTCATATTGTACACGAAACAGGATTAGCGCTGTGTGAGGGGAAAGAATGATGATGGTGAATGTGGTCTGAGAACACTAAAGGGGGATTCTTTTTTCCATTTTTCAAGTCAGAGTATACTAATGATACAGCAGTAACTGGAGCTTTCTCTGGCTAGTGCTCGGTTCCATAATGGCTGGAAACTCAAAATGGAAAGTAGGTGTACACTTTGATGGTTTCTTCACTATGACCCCATGGTGCAATTTGCAGCTACTGAGTATGTGGAAAATATAGCCAACCTTTGGGAGTCTTTATTATGTGTTTATACGTGTGTGTGTCTTTTACCCATATAATGTTAATACTAAAATACTGAGAGATGTTTTTGTTTTGAAGGTGAATTTTTTTCTAAATTGGTCTAAATGATCACAGAGCAAGAAATATAAGAAAGACTGAATGGTAATTTCATTTGCAATGTGTATCATCACATTTATGTCTACAGGAATCTCACAAAAGACACTATTTTCCAACAGGCTCAGGCTCTGTGTATCATAACAGCAATAATGAGGTTGACCAGGAGCAGGACACCTATTACACCCCACAGTTGGACTATAAGCGTAAGTAATAAAGTGGACATAAAACTCAGACATTTCTTTGTAGTGGCTGTTTAGACAGATTTCCCTGTTATTTGTTGTTAAATTAACCTGATTATTTTTATGGCTGTGTTGTACCCCTAATTTTCATTATGCAAGAGAGGTGACTGCATGCGCTGGATACTTTTTAGCTCATTTCAAGTCCATTTTTCTGGTAGATCCCCAATGGTGTCACAAACTTAAACTGTCCAACGGAGAGTTGACATGTTCCTCCCCTCGAGGAGGAAACCATCAAAGCTCACTGGGCACACGCTGCTTGCTGTCATGTGACCGGGGCTTTAAACTGCTGGGGCGGTCGTCTGTACAATGCATGTCCAACCGTCGATGGTCAGGAGCTGCTTACTGTCGAAGTGAGTGACCAAGATACACAAAATGTCCTTCTTTCTGTCATAGACACATCAGTTTCTGGCCAGACAGGATAAGCCACAGAAAGCAATTATCAGTGCAAAGCTCACTCTAATTACAGCTACGGTCCTTCTCAAATAAGCTCATGTTTATGTTTTGTCTAATTCTCTCAGGGGTGCGCTGCCACGTGCTTCCTCTGGTCCAGCAAGGTACGTACACCTGTACCAATGGCTTTGTGGTCGACTCCAGGTGTGACTACACCTGCTTTCAGGGCTACCAGATTGAAGGAGACCGCTATCGTGTTTGCCAGGAGGGAGGGGCATGGAGTGGAGCAGAGCCTACCTGTGCAGGTATAGGTACTACTACATTTGGAAGTCAGATGTTATTAATACTCTGAGAGTGTACAGTATTGCTAGCAAAATTATACATGATTTGATTCATTAGTCAGTCAGTGTTATAGGAATAAAACTAGTTCCAGAATTTTTGGTTTCGAGGCTTATTGGTATGTTTTGTTTATCCAAGTCATCATTAAAAATAGTCCCATAAAATATAAGGCAATTCCATTACAGGGATTTGTACACAACAAGTTTATATGATTAAAGCTGGAAGAAAAAGAGGACAGGAGAAAACTGTTATTAAGGTTTTATCCAACTTCACCTGTTTCAGATCATGACCCTCCCAAACTGAAATGTCCTATGTCCAGAGTGAAGGTCGCAGAACCAGGAAAACTTACGGTCACAGTGTCCTGGGACCGCCCTGTTGCCACGGACACTGCTGACAGATCACTGCAGTATGTTTACCTCAGCTGCTATCAGAAACTATCCTAAACTGTTTACCCATAAACTGACGATTTTTCATTCATTTCTAGGATCTTGCGAAATGGACCAGAATCTGGTTCAGAGTTTAGTGAGGGGGAACATGTGATTCGCTTCAAGGTCTATGATCAGGCTCGCAATATGGCAACCTGCAAGTTTACTGTGCGTGTTGAAGGTACATCAACAGAACTGGGGTTGGCTTTTCATTCTACTAACATTCAATAAGAGGAAACACGAATACAGACACTTTATTTTTTGGCCATTTCATGATGCTCTCACCTCTGTACTTCACTGTGGATGTGGTGTTGTTAGGATCATATGCGCAACCCCTCTTTCTCCAAACTTTAAGTGCTTAATTATTGAAGAAATTTGAGTTCTATTTTTGTTTAATCTTACCAGAGTACATTATTTCATAAGAAGTTTGATTTATGAAGTGTCTAAAAGCTTGTTTCCCCTCACTGATACTCTTGGTGAGTCTTGAAGGGGTTGTTGAATTGATCGTAAATAATAAATATATTCCAGTGTTACTAAAATGTGACTTGATTATTGATTTTGAAAAATATTCCCATTACCTTAATTTAAATATAGTTCAAAGCTAAAACATCTAACTTTTACCTACTAAGCCCTTGAAAACCTTCTGTAAGTTAATGCAGTGTCTTGCTGATTTGCTTTCTGGACTGGGCTGGTGGTTTCCTAATCCTCAGTGAGGAGATGCCCAGTGCTGAAGGAACCTCTACATGGATATCTGACTTGCTCATCTGATGGCAATAACTATGGAGCTGTGTGTGAGTACCACTGTGATCCTGGCTATGAGAGGAAAGGCGTTTCCACCCGGGTCTGCCTATTAAATCGTAGTTGGTCAGACCAAGCACCTGAGTGCGTCTGTGAGTACCAGCAACAATCGCTTTACCGATTAATAAATAAATAAATATTTAATTGTAATTCAATTCAAATGGTCACTTTTTCTAGTGATGCACATCAAAACTGATATCAGGTCTGCTGGTGCCCTGCTTGACCAGTTCTATGAGAAGAGGAGGCTTCTTATTGTGTCCACCCCAAATGTGTCGGATCAATACTACAAGCTTCAGAACATCATGCTGCAGGTCAGCCACTTATAACATCATTGTAACTTTATTTGGATCTTAAACCTATACGTAGGCTTCAGTCAAGATCACACACTGGTTCAATGTAATTTCTCAGAAAGCTGGATGCGGCCTGGACCTTCGACATGTGACAGTGATTGAGCTGTTAGGAACTCCACCTCGAGAAGTGGGCCGGATAAAAGAGCAGCACTTGGATGCTGAGGTCATAGAGGGTCTCAGGTAAGACTAAAAACTGTCTGTCTGCAGAACACAGTGCAAGTTATTAAATTTAGAAATACTTGGTAATAGTAGAAACAAAATAAAATACCAGCTTCTTTATGATGTGTTTGGGTGTATATGTGTAAATAACAGGCAAGCTCTGCAGATCTCACGAGCCTACTTCACCATGGTTTTGGTGGATGAAATGGGTGTGGATCGGGAGCGTTTCATCAACCCCACCACCTCCGATGAACTCTACTCTTACATTGAGGAGTACTTGCTCACAGAGGAGGAGCGAGAGAGGCTGGAGCTAAACAAAGACCTTTGTGACTGAGGAATGATGCACTTTACATCAAGACCCAACAGAGAAGTGGCTGTGAAGAGCAAAGCTGTGCCTTGTAGAGATAGTAGATTAGCTACCACTGCCATAACCATTAAAGACAAGCTTTTTCTTGCCTGTGTTTGGAACATCAGGTCATTCTGTATGGACTTTTATAGGTTTTTGTATGTTACATTCTTTTAAATGTATCTACACATTAAGGGTATTTCATAATCCCTAGTATTTTTGTACACACTAAAGACAACAGGGACAGTGAAACGTGTAAATTAATATTTATTAAGTGCTTTGTATATAGCAGTTTAAAGGATGCCAACAGTGGTCACTGGAATTGTGCCATCACACTACAAATAATTACCATTTCATCATACAGGATTTGGAGTTAACTGCAGAGAAGTCAGAGAAGAATATTAATAAAACATTAAAATTTGTCTGGAATTAGGCAGAAATTACGCTATACCATCTTTATGAAAAACATTTTGCAAGTGGAAATCATAAAAGATAACAGAAAATAAATACATACAAGTGCAGCCATACTGTAATCTCCATTCAATTCTTTGGTTAAAACTGGCTTGTGTTTCTAGTTCCTTAAAAATAAAAAAGCACATTCTGCAAATGTACAACTAAAATAATAAAATAAAATAATAAAATAATCCATGTTGTGTTAAAATGTCTCCCTTTTAAAACTCTGGGCTCATCTTAAGTGTTTATATTCTAATGCTGCAAATCTGAGTGTTTTTTCTTACTAAACTGAAAGGTTTGTAATGTTTCATATTGTGGTGTTGACTTAAGGATCTGGAGTGTGTCCTTATTTGCCCTTGCTCATGGTTGAGCGCAGCAGGAGAGTGCCCTCTGCCCAAGAATCTGGGAACTGCATCATCTTCTGCCAGAGAGACACTTCCTCTTCTGTAGAGTCAGCCAGCCACTCCTGCTTACCCTCCTTCAGACGGACTGTGGACAGATGTTAAATAAAAATCACAGTACTGTCCACCAGATTGCTATGTCTAAAGGGTAAAGTAACGTTACAATATTATTCTATCATGATAACATAAAATAAAAATAACTATGTAATATAAATTTCTAATGCACTCACCTGCTTCTGAGCTCAGACGGACTCCACCTAAAAAGTCATTGCTAGACATGGCCTCTCGGTCCCAGACAGTGAGCTCCAGACACATGCCCTTCAGCTGCTCCAGACTCAGCTCTTTGTACACAAATGTATGGTCATAGTGCGGGTTCAACGTTTTCTTCACTACATGTGTCTTCTTCTTGGTTGACTTGCCCTTAGATGGCAGCAAGTATCTGGACAATAATACCACAAGGCAGGAGAAAGGGAAATGGACCATTGTTAATGTTCCTTGAAATTTAACTTAATAGGTCAAGAAATTGCCTTTAGAATGGAACTGTCATGCCAACCCTTTCACAAAGGAATCAGAAGTGTCCCCTGCTTTCACAGCAGAAAGATTCTTTGCTTCCTTTATTAACACATGCAGCTCTCCACCCTCATCTACTTTGGCCTTTTTGCCTGAGAGGGACAGAAGTTGGCAGAGATCATTTCCCAGTTCTTAGCTAATGCTTTACTTTGTCACAAGAACTACATTGTCCAGTTCCTTTAGTATTCTCTCACCTTGTGGTTTTCCTGCAGGCGTCTTTTTCTCAGAGACATACTTTAGGGAAATCACCAGTTCCCCTTTGTACTGGGCAAAAGCAGACAATGCCAAGGAGCTGGCTGCCTGCAGAGAGAAAGGACAATCATTTAATACAGGAAAGTTAATGAAGAGATGGAAGCTTAATTAAAATGGCATATATGTAAAGTACCAAAGGCTGAGACTAAAACAGTCTCCTTTTTTTTATCTCTCAGAGCAAAGATGGAAACAAAGAAACAGTAAGGGATTAAACCTTTGAGCTAAGAAGTACCTTTCCCCTGAGAGCCACGCGCTCTTCGTGGGCCGAGTCAATGTCATGGCAGTCCAGTGGCACCTCCACTTCCCCGAGGAAAGCGTTACGGCTGAAGCGGTCATAGTGCCAGACTGAGAGCTGGAGGATACGAGTCATCAGCTGGGAGCGGCTGATGGAGTACTAGGAAAAAAAGACAGAGGGATGTGTACACATCTGCTGCTAATGCTGAGTGATGAATGAGGTAATGAGTGTGTCAAAATGTGGCTTTCTTTCAGCATGGACTCATTTACACTGAACGCCTTGTGGACTTGGGATTCCAGCAACATGTAATATTTACCAATGTGAATGAAAGAGTAAGCACTCACAAGAATCAATATTTGTGTCTCAGTCATGCACAGAGATAACAGTGTATTATAGGAATATTATAATGAGATGCCAAAGGTCACCTCATGCACGATCTGGAAAGTATGTTACCAAGCACATCTAATCATTAAGGGTGTGTGACTGATTCTATTTGCCATGGTGCATGGTGTTATATACTTTCTATATATACACACACCACTATACTTCACATAAACCAGGGCTTGCTAATGGGAAAACATTTGTGAACTATTCACTCAGGTGATATGGAATGTCTTCAAGTTATACATTACAATAAACCATAGTATATATACATATATATACACACATACACACACCTTAAAGTATATACAAATACCTTCAAGGTCTCATTGTAACTAGGGTTGATAGTTTTATGTTTGATGACAGTTTTCTTCTTGCTCTGACGGGACTTGTCTGGGAGAAGGTAGCTCTTGACGTATCTATGAGATGAAAACAGAGCTCTATTCAGCATTCTGGTAGAGGATGTCTACCCCCTATCCCCACAACCTATTACTTTTCCTTCTCGAACAAGCTCATCTAAAAAGTAGGTTACACAGCTGGAAAGTTATACTGCTGGGCAGAGAGTAGAGATCTTCCCCAGATAGGCTTCTTAACACGCATAGTAATTTGTACAAAATATGAGGATTTGTAGTTAACAATGCAGAGCAGCAAATTCCACCTATTAAAAATCTGCCTCATCAAACTGTTAAGGCAGAAAAAAGGTTCAGAGTGGTTTGATGTTAAATGCTCCATTCTAGACAAGATGACCGTTATAAGATGACTAACCATTCACAGCCAAGGTGGTAGAAGCAAGATGTCTGGAGCATTTACTGCCTCTAAAGACCACCTCAAAGAATGCTATTAAATGGTTATGATTACACTGTCTGATGCTGGAAGCATTGCTTCACAATAGTTTTGAGATAAGAAAGCAATTTTTTAAAAATTCATTCTTCTAGGTATTTGTGGGGTGTTGTAAGGCAAAAGAGTCCCCCAAGAAAGCTTATTATTTCAGTTTAGAATATTGAACATTACATACACCAACAGGTGAAGTGAATTATATCTTGTTACAGTGGAACATGTCAAGGGATGGGATATAGGCAGAAAACGAACAGTTAGTTGCTGAAGCCGATTTGTCAGAAGCAGGTAAACTGCACAGGTGTAGTGATCTAGGACTTTGACATGGGCTAAATTTTGATGGCTAGACAACTGGTCAGAACATCCCCAAAATGACAGGTCTATCAAAAGTGGTCCAAAGCAGTAACAACCAGTGAACCAGTGATAGGGGCATGGATGCCTATGGTTCATTGTTGCATGGGGGAGCAAAGACTAGCCTATATGATCTTATCCCACAAAAGATCTGCTTTAGCACAAACTGATGCACAAAATGTTAATGCTGAACATGATAGAAATGTGTCAGAAAACACAGTGCATCACAGCTTGCTGCATATGGGACTGCATAGCCACGAACCAGTCTAAGTGCCCATGCTGACCCCTGTTCACCACTAAAAGTGCCTACAATAGGCATGTGAGCATAAGAACTGGACCATGAAGCAATGGAAAAAGGTGCCCTAGTCTGATGAATCACACTTTCTTTATCACCATGTGGATGCCCAGGTGCGTGTGTGTGTGTGTCTCTCTCTTACCTGAGGAAGAGATGGTACCAGGATGTACTATGGGAAGAATGCAAGCACGCAGAAACACTGATGCTCTGGGAAGCCTTTGGTCCTGGCATCTGTATGAATGTTGCTTTGACATATACCACCTACCCACACATTGCTGCAGTCCAAGTACACCCTTTTGCGGCAATGGTATTTTCTAACGGCAGTGGCCTCTTTCAGTAGGTCAGTGTGCCCTGCCTCTATGCAAACATCAGACAGGAATGGTTTTGAGGAACATGATCAAGGTGTTGACGTGGCCTCCAAATTCCCCAGATATAATTCCAATCGATCATCTGTGGGATGTGCTAGACAAGTCAGTCTGATCCATGGAGGCCCCATCACAGGACTTAAAAGTATTTGCTGCTCACGTCTTGGTGCCAGATACCATAACATACCTTCACAGGTTTTATAGCGTCCATACTTGATAGGTTAGAGCTGTTTTGAGAGGGACTTACACAATATTAGGCAAATGTGCTAATCAGTGTATAAAAACGGATTCACTGGCATCTTGGATGTCATAATGTCTTCCCCTGGTTCCTGTCACTACCATTAAAAAAGAAAATATTTCTACAATGAACCATTTCACATCAAACCGCTCTAAATGAGTTTGTTTACAACTCAACATCTAAACAATTAAAATGTACACCTCAACTAAAAGTACATCTCAACTATTAAAATATGCAGAAAATCAGTGGAATTCCCATTTCAAATGAGAAAAAACTGAAAATGAATTCTGATCTATTTTGAACACTCACGGATTGCACTTCTTTTTGGCAGCATCAGCATAAGCCAGCCCATGACACTCTTTGACAAGAACTGACAGGTTCTGAGCTGCTTCATCATAGTGGAGGGAGAAAACAATTTCTCCACTCACATCCACAGTGTCATAATCCCCTGCCTCACTGTAAACGCTTGTCATACTGCCCAGAGTGCTCTGCAACAATGCAAACAAATTTTCGTGTGAACTGAGTTTACAACATAAACAATTCTAACTACAGTAAACATAGACTTTGTGTTTTACCCTGGAGCTACGAAGACTGGTGACACTATCACCCACAGTCTTTCTGTGCATGTTGACCAAGTTATCAATGTCTTCCTCCTCCTCGTCTTCATCCTGGAGAAACATTGATGTAGCTAACGCACAAAATCAACATTTTTTTTAGCTTAGAAAGCCATATATAGGGGCTCCTACACAAACTGTTTTAAATATATTTCTTTGTGTATACGTTAAAATTGTAATAGCGTATTCTATTAAAAATGACAAGCACTAAGAAACCATGTATAGACTAAGATATTTTACTAGAAAACAAATTAGAAAGCTTTTGAAA